>JAGDQP010014437.1:598-13444 GCA_022664845.1 Lepisma saccharinum | reverse complement strand
AATGATTTATTTCTAGTGCTGTTAAAATATTTGAATAATACATCTTGCCTAAGTCTTCAAGATGAAGCTTTGAAGATTAAACAATGTAGTAATAAGCTTTGTACGAAAAACCATTCGTGTATTCATAACTTATTTTTACATAAAAAAAAAATTGTATAAAAGTTTACCTTACCTAAATATTCATCTTCCGGCACGTAGGCATTTAAGAATGTTTCAGGTCCTTTTGGTCCTGCTATTGTCATCGTTATGGGTACAAGCACTGTTTTGTTTATCGTTAACGGTGGTTGGTATATGATATGAGTATAATTCTTAGTCATATGCTGGAAGCTGTCTGCAATGGAAGATTTAAAGTAAATATTATTGTGACGTTAATTGCATTGGTGTTAACTGATACTGAAAGTACATGAAGGGAAAAATTCAACCGTGATTATTATTAGAACCGTAAAGTGGGGGTAAACAGGGAAAATATGTTTGGTTTCTTATGTGTGGTTGCTGCACGAATATTTACATCTATAACTTTAGATTTAAGCTTGCTATATAATAGATATATTTTTCCTTTGTGCGTAAGTGTGATATATATATATATATATATATATATATGGGTGTGTACTATATTATGCACTCCCATCTGTAGGCGGTATGAAATAAAAATATATTTTCTCCCCCTTTTAGTTTGTAAGATTTATAGAGTTTCTTTGTTTTATAACCATTATTTAGATCCATAATGTGTTTAGAAATCTTTGAAATTTAGTGTTGCACGAAATGATTTTCTGTTCTAAATTTCACGTTCATATGTCTGTTCTTTCAAGAGATACCTCTAGGAATTAAAAAAAAAAATACATTTTCCGTTCCACTTTAGGGATGAAAATCTAACACTGAAATATCAGCAATTAGTTCAGGAGATGAGTCTCAGTTCCCGGAAATCCAAAATCCCCGCCTGAAGAATATATTGCATTATCTCCTTATGTTTTACAGTTTTCGCCCATAACGCATAAAAGGAGATGAAGATGCTCCCATCGTGTGAACGAAAGCGTTTGTATCTAAAACAAAATCTACCCTGTAATTCTGGCCTCAGCAATTTCACACTTCAAAACACAAAAATTTCCACTCAAAGTACAGGCTTGTTCAGGTGGACAAAGAACTTTTATAGAAGGCAAACGTTAATTATGTAATCTAAATGATTAAGTTCATGTAAACGTGTGTAAATGAATGTTTTCATAATAATTGAAGACGATTAAAAGGAAGAACAAGAAGAAAGCTGATAAAAACAAGTACAAACAGAATTATTATTGTGGTTTTCAACTGAAACCTAAAGTCATTGTGCCTTTGTTCAAGAAGTTTTTGCAATAAACTAAGTTAAACCAAAGTTGAAATGGAGGCAACTTCCGATTTTTTCTGTACATGAAGCCTTTGTAGGTACAGATGCAATTGATATTAAAGAGTGAAAAGTATGTAACTGGACCGGGGATCGAACCCGGGTCCTTTGGGTTACCGTCCCAATGTGCTCTGCGAGGTCCCGGGTTCGATCCCCTGTCAGTCACATATTTTTCACTCTTTAATATAAGTTAAACCAATTTATTCACACAAACATATTATTTTCAAATGAAGGATACAGTAAAAAAAACAGTCAATTTATTATTTTTTTAAAAAAGAATATCGTTAATAAGTTTTTATATCTACATAGCCAAAAGAGTTGCTTAAATGTGAAGGTAAAGATTTTTCCTAAAATTGTTTGAGACAATTATCAACAAAATTTTAAAAAATAATGAAATTTATAAATGTTATAGTCATTATCTGAAGATACTATAAATTGCAATGGCAGCCTTCAGATAATAATTAACTATTGCATGCAAAACTGATAAAATATGTAAACAAATAAGTAATGAATAAGTAACTCACGGGTATAATTTTGTTCTGGTTTATATTTTGCATCAACTTTAAATGAGTTTACTCCATCATATTCAATTAATCCGAATGGCACTACAGGCTTCCCTTTCAACTCAAAAGGTTTTCCATACACAATCTGTCGAAATGCATAAACTCCACGTGTACCATTTGCCGTTTTCTCTTTAAGTAAATAAAATAAAATAAGTAAATAAAATTATAAAATAATATAAATTAATATAAAAGATACAAAATAAATTAATATAAATTGAATGTTATTACTTAATTATAATTAAATAATTATTTTTATTTAAATAAAAGTGATAATAAATTAATTATTTATAATTAAATAAATAACATAAATTAAAAGTTATAATATATGTAACGTTGCATTTTAAGTTTATAAACTTTATGCAACTTAAACGTTAACATTAACGAATATGTACAAGCCCTAAAGGACAACGAAAAAGAGATTCAGGAAACACATGGGGTACATCCGGATGACTGAAAGGATAGCCGATTTATTATCACACCTCACTGATGTAAGCTTTGGTTAGGATCTTTTAAATATGTGCTCAAGAGGATTAGAGAAGGGTACATTCATTAATGTTTCGACATTTTAAATGTTAATCACGTAAGAATTTACATAGCTTATGGAGAAACTTCATTAAGATATTGGGAGTGCATCTAAAAAAAACATATCATTTTATTTCAGTCCTTGCATTTTTTTATTATATTTATTTTTTATATTTTGTAATTTTTGATTATGTTCACGTCTGGTATAACATAATATTTTCACATAATTCACATTAGTAGAATTGTCTAGCAACTGTGTATAATCTTTAAGAGCTAGTAGGTTTACATTATGTACGACCATGTAATACATCTATTTGTTTTCTTCGTGTAACTTGAGGTAAGGCTACAGTAGTTAGACGAAATGTTGTTGTGTCAATATTTTCAGTTTTAATTCATGGTAATATTGCCATTAATTATTGGGTAGTTATTTCCTGTAAGAAAGTGATTATGGGGTCATTCTTTTCAGTCACCGTTGATGTTACATCTTTCTTAGAAATTCTAACTTTTCTTTGTGCTAAAATAGTGTTTTCACAATATTCGATACGTATGACATGTTCTGCTTTAAGGATAAGGTTCGGTTCTTTTTCCACGGAAAACAACTGGGATTGACTTTACTTCTAGGCAAACACAAAAAAGTCGTTTTACACACTGTTTTTTAAGTCATAACTGGAATTAGGCCAGGATTTTGAATCTTCCGAGTGTATACCGGCTAAAAACTGAAATCTGTGAGGCAGATGTAAGAACAGTTTGGGGACTTTCGTCGTTTTTGTTTAGATGTATCTAGGAAGAAATTTTGGGGTGGAGGATGTATGGGGAAAACCCTGCAGTAATAAAATTACAGTGTCTAACTAGATAACTGAAATGGGTATAAGAGATAAATTAACAATTAACTTGCAAGGCTTGGATAAGATAAGATAAAATTAATTCTATGGGATCAAATTAATCAACACTATGGCTTCGAGGTTTAGGATATCTTATAATCATTGATCTAGTTCATAGTATATTATGCACATGTTAACCGGAAATTTCAGTGAATACTTGCTGAGAATACATGTACAGTCTAGGCACTCAAATATGTAAACTCCTATAGTTATAGATAGGGTCATCCACTTGAAATTACTCCACCATTTTGTTAATTTTCCATTTTTCTACCAAAGATAGATACTTTACTAGTGTCCCGCTTAGAAATGGTTTCTTTTTTTATCTGACACCGTCTTTGATTTAGGGTGTCTTTAGTCGTCACTATCTAAAAAAGTAAAAAAATTTCAATGGTTTGGGAGAAAGGCTGTTGTGTACAGTACTTTAGTTTGAGCTGCTGGAAAGTATACATAATGACCCTTTCCTTCCCTATTTCAAGTTTCTTAAGATATTGTCTGCATCGCTCAGAATAAATACATTTGTATACAGACTATTGTTTCTTTAAGTAGAAAATAATAATATTTACAAAATAAATTATCATAATTGAATGTTATTAATTAATTATAATTAATTATTTTTAATTAAATTATAAATTATATTTAATAATGAATTAATTAATTAACATAAATTGAAAGCTATTATAATAACTATAGTGTTAAAGCTTTATGCAAGTAAAACGAATTAAAACATTAACGAATATGTACAAGTCCCAAAAGTCAATCAAAAGGAGATTTAGGAAACACATGGGTTACATCCGGAGAACTGAAAGGATAACCGGTTCATTATCACACCTCACTGATGTAAACTATTGCACCAGCAAAGATTCTAAAACTCTTCTTTGTGCTAAAACAGTGTATTCACAGTATAGGATACGTATGACATGTACTTACATTAATGTAGACATACAGAATTTAAATAATATTCTAATATTCCAGCATCTCCTTATGTCTAACCCTCGGGTTATGACGATCATTCCATTTTGTAAAAGCTATTAAAATGGGAGCAACAAATTAAGAAAAGATTATTTTTGGCACTAAAACTATGTGTTCATTTCCTTTCTTGAATTTATTTATGGGCTTATTCTCTTCACCACAGGTAATTGGGTCAAATCATTAACAAACGCATGCAAATTTTCACCCCCTGAGGTTGTTTAAAAGTAGTTGGCAGTTGATAAATTTGAATATTACCTTTCAAGTTGATCTGCTTCTAATTTGTAGCAGCAATAATAATAATACGTTAATCACGTTTTGTAATAAGTTTAATGGAAATAACAATGAAGCTATGAAAGGCTGTATCTACTTTTTGAAATATGTAGAATTTCTGTTGCTCGTGACAAATATAGCTTTGAATTTAAGACCAACGCTTGGGAACTGATTAATTAGAATTCACCATGTACACAACAATATTGTATCATCTGCCTGTAGTGATGTCTGGGTCATGTCGTTTCTTCCAACTGGACTTTAACCAGTTTAACGATAAAGGAAAATTCTGATAAGTTATCGGCCTATTCACACTCTTGTTGCTAAACTCACACCTTGAGAGTGAAACATAATAATAATATTAAAAAAAAAAAAGCCGGCGCAAACAACAGTTCAATCAAGCTACGGAGATCTAACCCTTAGCTTTAGGTTTTATGTTTCATATTTTTTCTACAATGTTTGCAAGTTAGAATAAACAATTAATTCCGGCGTTTCGAAAGATCATCTTCCCGTTATCACATTCCTTTTTCTCACCTTGTTTATCTCTCTATTCATTTCTTTGTCAAAATTATTCATGTGAGTTGGAAGTAATTTATTGTTGAGTAGAGAACTGTCCCATTGTTGTAGTAACGTTCATTGGTCTTCAATAAATTAATTAGCAATATTTCATAATAAAAGTAACTCTTTATTAGTATTCCGTACCTATGATCTTTTTTGTACTATTTATTCTAGCTTTAAAGTTTATTACTAATTTCATCTTCCTATTTCTTTGTAATTTATTGTTTACTAGTTGATTTGCCCGCCCATTGATGCAGGGTGAATAAAATATTTTGGCAATACTAGCGTTGTATTACTATTACTGCTACTGCTAATGCTACAGCAAAAAACAAAACAAATGACAGCTAGTAATACTACTAGTACTAATGCAACTAAAAAGACTAAAATTACAGCTACTACTACTAAAATTACTACCACCACCACAACAACAATAAAAACAACAATAACTACTACTACTACCGCTGCTGCTGCTGCTACTACTACTACTACTACTCTTAGTTGTCCTAAAGAACACACATGTCAAATTTGAAGTTTCTAAGTTAAACGTTTGTCAAGTTCTTATATTCTGTTTCTTAAGAGGTTTCGGCCCCTCATTCTTCCCTCCCTCTCACGGGGAGTGTCGAATATAGAAACTAAGATAGCCGTTGCTAATTATTTGAAACTAAGAACTTTCATGCCCAATATCAAATTTCTAGCTCAACCGGTTTCGAAGTTGCACCCCACTCCACTGATTCACTCCCTTTGGGGCGCAACCTTTTAATGCAGTAGGTAATCCTTCTATTTTCTAAGGAATATCTATGCCAAATTTTGTTCCAACCCATCAAAGGGTGTGTAATTGTATAAAGATCAAAGAAACAAACAGACTTTCAGTTTTATATAAGTAACTAAGAACGAGAGTTTTCCAGTCGTGCCCCAAAATTATTTACAGCAGACCTCCGAATTTCGACACGATTCTCACCAGAACTGCACCAATCCCTCCCCTCCCACAAATTTGGCAAGAGCAATAGACCCCGCTTCAAAACCTGTCCTATTCTTGATCCCAGTCTTTCCTTCGTACATTCTGTTACTCACAAGACGTACTCTTTCCGACACACGGCAGTTGCATATCTTCCAACCTCGTTTATCTCTTACTCTGTAACCTATGTTCCGCCTTCTACGTTGGCGATACCCAAACTCCTCTAATATTCCGCATCAAGAACCATCGCTACTCCTCCAAATCTCAACTTCCGCACCTCCCCATACCTGAACATACTTCCTATCACAGCTGCACCTTTGATTAAACCTTTCGAGTAGCATCCTGAAAGTCCTGAACTCTGACTCATCTGCCACAGTTAGAAAGAGATGGGAGCAGACGTACATTTCTATCCTTTCCGCCAACCATAAACCCGGCCTCAACTGCCTGTAACTCCCTGCAGCGCAGTGTCCTCATCTTCATCCTTTCGTTTCTTTGTTCCGTCTCTAGTTGCACTTTCAATTTTTCTAATTTGTTTCTTTGTTCTCCCCTTCATCGCTATTATTATTATTATTTACCTCTACCCTCTCATTGTTAACCCTCTTTTTCCTTGAGGAAGCCCCTTACTGATCCTAGTAAGCTTCGCACTTTCTTCTCCACTTGGTGTTTTCTCCGACCTATCTAGTCATTTTCCCGCCTCCATAGCCTGGCCACACTGTCACCCAGCATCTCTTAACAATATGGTGTTTCCTTAACACCAGTCCCGCACCTGTTCGCTCTGTCCATTTTTAATTCTACCATGTGAAAAGGCTTTTGCGAAACGTACAGCTTTTCTATTGTGTTTGTATTGTACACCTGTCTCAAGCATCTACCAAGTAAGTATCCTTTTTTTCTACCTGTTTTACCATTTTATCTATATCTATATGTATATCTGTATCTATATCTACAATAGTAACGGTTTCTTATTGACATGAGATTTTTAATCATATGAGAACATTAAGATAACAACTATAAGAGCAAAATCAAACTAACAATATAGAGTTCCGGTGATCATCTGTCAGTTTCACGAGCTGACTATTTCAATATGCGGCCATGATGTTCTTGCTTATTTTGTTTTTAACCCTTTATTCTTCTTATGAATTACTGTGAACCTTCTTTCTTTTATATTTCTTGTCGATTTTGATTTTATGTGAATTATTATGAACGTTACAAACGATTTAGTAAATTTCCAAGGACTGGAATTACAAGTTTTGGTATAGTGGGCTCCGAACCACTCCGTTTACTTTCCCAACCGTATTTGAGCACACCCCTTACATTAATTTCTTTGCTCTGAGAAAGAATACACAGCGGCCCTGAAAGCTTGGTTTCCAATATTCACATAAATTTCACGAAATATGGAAGATATAAATTTTCTTTTTCTTTTTACTACCTGTTCAGGTTGTGTATCAGTACCTAATCGTATGGTACCTCCAACACTCATGAGCATAAATGTTAACTTACCAATGTATGTTTCTTCCGGAACTTCGTCTGTTACAGCTACAAAGCCACCTTGAGGATTTTCAGCTAAGTACGCAATTCGTGCAGTCTTCTTCCCATTACTATCTTCTTGGAGTTTCATGTAAGCGATTAGCGTTATATTTTTAGGCTGTTTAGAATTGTCCTTTTCTGTAAATATTCATTATTAACTGGATGAAAAATCAACATTTTATAAATAATAAATTGTACAGAGTATAGGGATTAAATATGGGTATCCCATTTGTAAAACTAGCGAGATCCAAGAATAAAACCTATTCATGTTATAACACTAAGAAATAAAGACATTTTTTACTCTTCATAACGATAAACGAAACCAAAATTCTTTGAGATTTATTGTATTTGTACAGTTCAGTTATTCTACGGAAATAATTTTCAACCTTTCAGCAAAACACATTTTCAAATATGGTTATTATTTTAGGTGTAACAATAAACAAAGGAGTTAATTACTAGTAATTTAAGTTGAAGATAACTATGTTTAAATGTATTTACAATTATAAGAGAAAACGTTTACCTGGGTTTTCCTTAACACTATTATTTTATATAAATAAATATTTCTTGAAAAGTGATATTTTCGTTAAGTAATTGCGTGGCTTTTAAAAAGCGAATTAGTTTTAAATATTTAAATGAAGCTACTCACGAACTCTAAAATTTAGTAGCTACACACAGGGTAGATTCTAAATTAAATCTAGATCAAAGTATCACTTTCAAAAAAATAAGTAATTATATACAAATATTATTTTAAATGAGAATCAAGGTAAATATTTTACTTTAGGATCGTTTGGCTCTTTTAAACATCGTTCTCATAAGTTTAAATGAGAAATATACAATATCAGTTCCTTTGTTTACTTTTCCATCTAAGCTATTAGCTGTTTCCGAGAATGTGTAACTGAAAGGTTGAAATAGATCCCCGCGGAATTATTGAAACGTACCAAAATACATTACATTTCGGAGAATATAGGCTCGTGATATTATTATTATTATTATTATCATCATATATATAACAAAATAGATAATGGTATCTATCGATTCGTTATATCTTCTATACTAACTTATGATTAGAATAGAAGCAACATAATTTTTTTTAAATTCGAGGAGAAATTTCGTTCCAAGGGATGCAAGAGTTTTTTCGGTTTAGGATTCAGTAGCAAATGCTGTGACGCCTTATGCGCTCGCTCTATCCATCCGTCTGTCACCAACTTTCAACTCATGAAGTACTAGAACAAAGAAGGTAGTCTTTGGAAAGGTCTCGTTGAGATAAATCAAACCCGTATAGATTATAAAAATTGTAGGGACGGTTCTGGAGATGGACTGGGCAGTTTATAGCTTGGGAACTACTAGCTTGAAAGGTGGTTCAGATGTCGTTGGAAAGGTTTCGCCTCATTTTGTTTCCAATGAAACATTGAAATATGATGCTCGATGGGACCTTATATGCACAGTCCCCCGAATGAGCTCCGCCTCAATTGTTTTCTGGAAATGTGGCAGACTGAAATAGCTTGTTTTACAACTGTACTCCTGTACAGCTATTAGAGTAGAAAATGCAAAAATAAAAATAAAATTAAAAATAAAAATAAATGAAATAAGAAATAAAAATAAATAAAATAAAATAAAAATAAAATAAAAATAAGTAAAATAAAAAAATAAATAAATCTCTAAGCAAGAAAACGTTTAAATTTGTAACAAATAATCTTATAGAACATAAAATTAAAAATTTTAAGACAAATTTGTGGCTAATCTTAAACAGCTGCAAATAAACTTCTAACTCCATAGGACTGACATTATAACAACTATAGCTTACTGCTAAAAGTTACTAATGAGAAAAATCAAGGATTTACCATGACAAAAATTAAACAGAAGTCACCTACTAATCAACGAATCGCAATTGGATACCCAATTTTGAATATTGAAACATATTTAATAGCTGAGTACTATAAAATACTGAAACACAAACTGAGTACTGACGCTCAAATTTTCAATTAAATTCAATGTGGCCAAAGATGAATGAAAAATTACTAGCGTCATGCAAACGTGCTAACATTACAATATTATAAAATGCTACAAAAATTCACCATTTGGTTTGGCATAAATATTTTTTTTTCAACAAATATTGTAAAGATTTTCTAAAAAAAATCTATAAGACAAACCTTTCACAGCTTTCTCGTTTCCAACTGGTTCCTGTTTTGGTGCTGAAAGTAAATCACAAAATTAGTTACACATGTTCTAGATAAACTATAGTGGTGTATCTATATATAATAATTCACAGCCATATTCAATCCACTACTGGTTGCTTCCACGCTGACCAGACGTGTTGAGAGAGGAGAGCCGAAGCTTTCAACTATGATTACCAGTCTCTTGTTCACAGCAGATCGCCAATTGCATCATAATGCTGGGTAGGTACCGTTCCAGAACCTTGGAAAAAATTCCTTGGCAGATCCGGGAATCGAATCTCATGATCAGCAGTCAGCGACAGTAGCCACTAGACATATATATATATATATATATATATAAATGGGCATTCAGGGATTCTACCACATTTATTGGTGCCCAGTGTGGGGCAACATCAGCAGTATCTGGTTCATAGCAGATGTAGATTACAATACCAAGGGGACTTCTTGTGCCCACCCCTACTATTTTTAGCACTTTTCAAAATACTTCAAATTCTAAGAGGATTAAATAAATAAGGCGAACACCGGGATGGCACCTTAAATAATTCCCTGATCAATACCTTCACCATCCTCTACCTACAGCACCTCGGCCTGAGCCAAGGATGCCATAGGCCATAAACAAATTCAAAAAATAAAAGTCAGATTAAAAATTACAGAGGTGGATAGATTTATTTAGCTCTGAACTGAGCTAATTATAATTACATTTGTGTGCTATCGCCAAAATGTGACAAGTTTGTTTCTTCAAATGCATTGAATACTGTTTTAAATGCATGTCAATTATATACATTTAATTCAATTACTTAACGAGCATCTACGTTACTAGTGACATCTTTTAATAAATGAATAAACTACGTGCTAATACAAACATCATTACTAATGCATCTATTTTACTGCCATCTTTTAATCAATGTACAAACTACATGATTTGTGACTTTTTATTTCAAATTTGAGTATATTGCAATAAGCACGTGGTTTATAAATTGTTTAACCTTAAACGCAAAACAGAAGTAGATAGTCATCCCTGATCTTTGAAAAATAACGAATTTATCATGGTTAATTTATCAAAGCTAATAAACAGACATCATAAATAATGTTTTTATGCGAACGTAATGTTTCAGACAACAAAGTGGCTATACGCGTGGAGAGTTAGCGTAAAACCAATAAAAAACAACAGTGTTTATGCAAAATTTATTATGTATTAAACTTCCATAAGTTTGAATTAACTCCCTCAACTTTGGTTCTGAAATATAAAGGGAATTGAGGAGCCAGAAGTTAGTAAGTGCCTGCTTGATCAAGTGCAGGCATGGCCTTCAACAGGCCCGCGGGCCGCATGCAGTTTAATGTTGTGCGGCCCGCGGTAAAATAAAAACTATATTAAACTGAAATATGTAATCATATTTACTTCAAAAACCTATATCTACAATCAAGTACTCGATATTGTTCTCCCAGTAGTAAAATGATTTGATAAAGTCAGAAATTAGATATTGGTTAAGTGCAAAATGTCTACCCATTTTGACATCTCACAGTTTAGCGGAATACTGACCTCATAAACGGCGCTGTCAGTGCATGAATCGATAGTCACGTAATCAGGGGAACAGGCACAGGCAGCGAGTGTCAACGAGCAGACAGGGACAGCCTGTCTTGTTGGTGAAATGAAGACCGACAAAGAGAACATCACACACTGTTTACGTTTTAAGTTCGATAAAGGCAATAGTCCAGCCGCAGCCTGCCACAACATTCGCCAAGTGCATACTGAAGATGTAGTTGACCTTAGCACACGTCGGTGGTTTCGAAAATTCAGGAACGGAGACATAAATTCAACGACAGTCTGGACATCCGCCAATGTTTTCCGAAGAGGATCTTGACCAAACTATACGAAACAAAACGAATCCAATGGTCGAGAAATTAGCGGAAACGTTCCAGGAACACAGGAAAACAGTTAAAGATGCGTAGAATCCCTGTGTTTCATCACAAAGTTCGAACGTTAGGTTCCACACCAACTGAGAGAAACTCAATTGGAGTTGCGCGTCGCGACCTGTGTTTCCACGCTTTCCCGGTATAAAAATTCCCGGCTGTTGACACGCATTGTCACGGGTGGAGAGAAGTGGGTTTTGATGCGAAACGTAAAGCGTCAAAGGATTATGTGCCGTGTTCCTAACAGCCTGCATCGACGTCGAAACTACATCTTCATCCCAAGAAGGTGATATTAAGTGTACAGTTGAATGTCAAATTCATAATTCACTAGGAAATTCTGAAACCTAACCAAATCATCAATGTTGCCTTCTACTATTGAGAGGTAGACAGACTGCGAATCATCCAGCGCCTCGTCAATCGCGAAGGAATCATCATCCACCATGATAACACAAGGCCACATGCTGCTGTCACAATCTGTCAAAAATTGATGGAATTTGGAGCCCACCCATCCCATTTTCTCCTGACTTAGCCCCCACAGACCACCATCTGTTTAGCGCTTTGCAGAAATCTTTCGATTCTCGGGTTGTGATATTTCTTACTTCTCCTTTCTACTTTTAAATAATTGCTCCTTTTTCAATATTCTACATTTACAGAAATAGTTTGGAAAACGTGTTTTTTGTTGTTGTTGTTGTTTTGCATTCTTCATGATTTTACCAAATTCACGGACAAAGCTAATACGAGTCAGGTTAGATTCTTCTTTCCTCATACGCTTTCTCCAAGTTTTATGGACAACACGGAAATAGATACTCGTTGGCTTTCCGAGTTCACCATTTCACCGGCTTCTCGGCATATTACAGAAGTAGTAGTTTTAGCAGTGAATAGGATCATCACTACTAGTATTTGTGGAGTTTGAAATAATATTTAAATAGAAGTAGTAGTCGTAGCGGAAAAAGTATTGGTAGTCGTAGAAGTAGTACGTAGTAGTAATAGAAGCAATAGAAATAGTAAAGCCTAGGTCAGATTAAAAAGAGAAATTTACGTAGGCCGTGACGGTTCAACCTTTTAACACTAGGCAATCATGGACGACAGTTGCATTTCATTTCCAGTTAGGGCAACTTAACTAATTCTGCTGAGGCCCATTCGACAA
>JAGDQP010014436.1:0-45201 GCA_022664845.1 Lepisma saccharinum | reverse complement strand
TTATCGCCAAGAATCTTGAGAAAAGCACAAAATAATTTATTTCACGTGATTGGAAATTATTAAATTACAGTATATCACTCACCTGTTTCGTAGCAAATGTTCTTTATTTTAAATAATGTTCAATCTTCTGTGTTAGGTGCTTCAACCTTTGTCAGCAACATATCGAAATTTCTCCTCATTTTAACTTTACTCGGTCAAAGTTGCGCCCTCAACTTGAGGATTTTGGGGGCTGCGCCCTCTTTATCATAGCCAGACTCTGTGGGTTATTGTTTCCCTTGATATCGATCTGTACCAAACCCACAGGGGGATGCGCCCCCATAGTGAAGGTTTGCCCCATTTTTTGTAACCTTCTCGTCATGGTACATATTCATACGAAATTTCGTTTGTCTAGCCTTAGTAGTTTAGAAAATGGGTTTTCGGGCGGCCATTTTGAATTGAAGATGGCGACTTTTTAAATGTTTTATTATATTGTCGTGACTTACTCGTGAAGGTACACCTTCAAATAAAATTTAATTTCTCTAGCTCAAACTGTGCCGAAGATGATATTTTGGGCAGTCATTTTGAATCCAAGATGAGGACTTTCCCAAAATTTTTATTATTTTCCTAAACTAATAATTATGATACACCTTTATGCTAAATTTCATATCTCTAGCTAAATCGTTGTGGCAAATGGATTTATAAATCCGCCATTTTGGATCCAAAATGGCGTCTTAAGATACATTGTTTAATATTTTGTTAACCTACTATCGATATTTTACCACCATGACAAATTTCATTTCAGTAGCCCCAGCGGTTTAGGCTATGTATTCTATACAACAATGAGTTTGGCAGCCATTTTGGATCCAAGATGGGGTCTTTGAACACATCTCGTAATGTTTTCGTAATCTACTGTAAATATTCTATCTTTTTACCAAATTCTATTTCAATAGCCCCAGCCGTTTAGGTTGTGAATTCTATACAACAATAAATTTGGCGGCCATTTTAGATCCAAGATGGCGACTTTGTCAAAATGTCGGATTTTTCGCTTTACCTACTTATGGTCCTACACCTTCATACCAAATCGTGGGAGCTGCGCTCCCAACATCAGGGTTTGGGGAGCTTCGCCCCCCTTTATCTTAATCAGATACTCTCTGGCGGTCTGCGCTTCCATATTACAATTATACCACCCACCACGGGGGCTGGGCCCCCATAGGTATTTTTTACAATTTTTGTAACCTACTCCTCATGGTACACCTTCATACCAAATTTCGTTTGTCTAGGCTTAATAATTTAGGAAATGTGTTTCCGGGCAGCCATTTTGGATTAAAATGGCGACTTTTTAACTTTTTATTATATTGTCGTGTACTCTTGAAGGTACGTCTTCAAATAAAATTTCATTTTTCTAGCCCAAACGGTGTCGAAAATGATTTTTGGACGGTCATTTCGGATCCAATATGGCGACGTTTCGAAAATGTTGTAGTATGTTCCTAAAATACTCGTCGTAATGCAAATATATGCCAAATTTCGTATCTCTAGCTCAAACGGTGTCGAAAATGCATTTTTAGATCCGCGCTTTTGGATTCATGATGGCGTCCTTGGATACATCATGTAATATTTTCTTAACCTAATAGCGATAATGTACCTTTATGCCAAACTTCATCTCTGTAGCTTCAACGGTTTAGGGTCTCTTTTCTATACAACAATAGGTTTGGCAGCCATTTTGGATTCAAGATGGTTACTTTTTCAACATTTTGTAATATTTTCCTAAACTATTCGTCATAATACACCTTCATACCAAGTTTCGTGCCTCTAACTCAAACGGTGTGGAAAATGTATTTTTAACGTACACCATTTTGGATCCAATATGGCGTCTTTGGGTAAATTGTGTAATATTGTGTTGACCTACTATTGATAATGTACCTCTATACGAAATTTCATTTTAATATCCCCTGTAGTTTAGGCTGTGTATTTTATAAAACAATAGGTTTAGCAGACATTTTGGATCCATATGGCTTCTTTCAACACATCTCGTAATATTTTCGTAACCTACTGATGACATTCTACCTTTGTAACCAATTGCATTTCAATAAGCCCATTCGTTTAGCCTGTATATTCTAAACAAAAATGGTTTTGGCGGCCATTTTGTATCCAAGATGGCGGCGTTTTTATCATTTGATTATATTGTCATGACTTACACCTGAAAACACAGCATCAAATAAAATTTCATTTCTCTAGCTCAAACTGTGTCGAAAATGATTTTTTGGGTGGCCATTTTGAATCCAAGATGGCGACTTGCCCAAAACATTTTATTATTTTCCTAAACTACTACTTATGATACACCTTTATGCTAAATTTCGTGCTTCTGACTGAAAACGTGGAAAATGCATTTTTAACGTACGCCATTTTGGATCCAAGATGGTGTCTTTGGGTAAATTTGTAGTATTATGTTAACCTGCTATTGATAATGTACCTCTATACGAAATTTTATTTTAATATCCCCTGTAGTTTAGGCTGTGTATTCTATACAACAATGAGTTAAGCAGACATTATGGATCCAAAATGGCGTCTTTCAACACATCTCGTAATATTTTCGTAACCTACTGGTGATATTCTTTGCACCCAATTGCATTTCAATAACCCCAGGTGTTTAGGATGTATATTCTAAACGATGGTTTTGGCGGCCATTTTGTATCCAAGATGGCGGCGTTTTTAACATTTGATTATATTGTCATGACTTACACGTGAAGACACAGCTTCAAATAAAATTTCATTTCTCTAGCTCAAACTGTGTCGAAAATGATTTTTTGGGCGGCCATTTTGAATCCAAGATGGCGACTTGACCAAAATATTTTATTATTTTCCTAAACCACTACTTATGATAAAGCTTTATGTTAAATTTCGTGCTTCTACCTCAAATGTTGTGGAAAATGAAATTTTAAGTCTGCCGTTTTGGATACAAGATGGCGTCTTTGGGTAAATTGTGTAATATTATATTAACCTACTATTGACAATGTGCCTCTATACCAAATTTCAATTCAATAGCCCCAGTAGTTTAAGCTCTCTATTCTATACAACAATGGGTTTGGCGGCCATTTTGGATCCAAGATGTCGACTTTTACAAAATTTGAAAATATTTTCGTTACCTACTAGCAATAATGTACCATCATTCCAAATTTGAATTCAATAGCCCCAGCCGTTTAGGCTCTATTGTATACAACAATGGGTCTAGCGACCATTTTGGATCCAAGATGGCGGCTTTTCCAAAATGTCGGATTTTTTCCTTTACCTACTCATGGTCCTACACCTTCATACCAAATTTGGTGTTTGTAGCTTCAGTAGTTTGGCCTGTGAATTTATATGGATGAGAGTGTAGTATGTGGATTGATGGATTGGACGAAAAATCCTTTGGACTAAATGTCGACTGGACGAAATGTCCTGTGGACGAAAAATCCGTTGGACCAAGTGTCTTGTGGACGAAAAATCCGTTGGACCAAAAGTCGATTGGACGAAATGTCTTATGGACGAAAAATCCGTTGGACGAAATGTCTTGTGGACGAAAAATCCGTTGGACGAAATTTCTTGTGGACGAAAAATCTGTTGGACCAAAAGTCGATTGGACGAAATGTCTTGTGGACGAAAATTCTGTTGGACGAAATGTCTTATGGACGAAAAATCTGTTGGACGAAATGTCTAGTGGACGAAAAAACCGTTGGACGAAATGTCTTGTGGACGAAATGTCAATGGACGAAATGTCTATGGACTAAATATCCCTGGACTAAATGTCGTAAGGACAAAATGTCTTTGGACGAAACGTCACCCGGCCCTTTTTACCATTGCTGTGATGTTAAGTGAAAAATGTCTCTTGCTTTCGACAAAAAGTTGGCATCTCTGAATATTTGTAGTTGTACAGTTTGTCTTTTATATAATGAGACACTATTTCGTCAAAATAAATACAGAAATATTTAACATAATATAATGCCTTATCTAGACACAGTATCACAGATAATACCTAGGACAGAACAGACTATAAACAATATTTAATCAAATTCAAGATAGAACACATACAGAACAAACATATACTTTATATATAGTACATGTGTCAATATTTTTTCATGTTATTGACGTAAGTGAATAAAGTTATGTTCATCCAATTTCGTTGAGATAATCCCAAGAAATAAAGCCAAATAAAAATGAAAACTGCAGAGGAGAAACGATCCTAGTCGCAATTCACGTAAAATTCTCAGTAACTTAAAAAAAAGTTTAATGGACTCCATTTGTTACGGAGGATGTAAAATACGAGTATAACATGCTTCTGTTTTGGTTATGAATTTTCCTTTCCTCTCTTATGATACTACAGTTACCTGAATCTCTCCGTGGGATCGAACAAATGGTGTCAAAATGTGAATTTAGGTTTGGATTGGACTGTGATCGTTTTACCCTCTAGACTCTACAAACACAAATAAACGCTGTCTTTTAAGAAAACGGTAAAACTATAATGGAATGAACTTTTCGTAACTTTTTTTTTTAAACTATGTTAACAATTTTCACGAATTAGAGTGAATCTCAAATTTCTATACTTTAATCAGTGGAGTTTTTTTTTTACAACTTTTCCAATGGCCAAAGTGGGCAAAATATTTGCTATTCTACCTGGGACCCACGTTGATCATTGATATGGGATCATGATCGAAATTTTATATTGACCCACACCGGACAACATGCTTGTGTTACTAGGGTTTATTAACCAATTTCGGCGTAGAACTACCCTAAGCTCCGATAGGGAAGAATTGTGCCAACAATAAGAAATGAACGTGTCGTACTTACCCATCGCAAATCCTGCTAACACTCTCCCACAATATAAAGCATATACTCCATTAGCATTAGCTATAATGAGCCATGCCACCACGAATGGTACAGTCGTTGCTTTGATCATAACTTTTCTGCCGAACATATCCATAAGAGGGCCTGCTGTCAGGGAACCGATAGGTGTGGATATTGTCAATAAACTAGCTGTAATAAGAATCATACATTAAAAAACATTAAGAAAGGCTTAATAACAATTACAGTACTCTAAATGAAAGCTTGCATGCATAATAAAAACTAGTACTTAAAATTGCTAATGTTGAAAACATGAAATTGTGAAGTGAAGCGTATAGGAATTGCTCTAACAAGGGACCATGTTCGTTTATGTACGCAAAGTGAATGTTTAAAATCTTGATGAAAATAATTTATTTGTGTAATTACTTGATTGCTACCCTTTGGTATTTGCAAAAACCAATAACTAACGGCCGTTGAAAATGCTTCACCTGAAAGTTGGCAGACATATGTAACCCATAACAACTGGTACCATTTTGGTGGTGAAGCAATCAAGAGTGACTCAAGATAGTGCTTTGTGGAGCCACGTTTGGTGCGGGCACACTGTTGCAGGTAGCTATACGATATGTCGTAGTGATAGAAGATTTCACAAAATACTTATCAGTTATTAAGAAATATTAAGGGACTCTCTGTACGTAACCTTGCCTGCTTTACTACTTACATGTGCTAACTTGTTATTAGGTAACGTTATTTAGCCGCCGAGGAACCGTAGCTCAGTTGGTAGAGCGTTCATTCGCATTCGAAAGATTGTGGGCTTGCACCCATAGTTCGTTTATCCTCACAGTTTTTTCTGGTTTACCTCGGTCACACCAGGCAAATTCTAGAATGGTACCTTGAATAAGGTTAAATTTTTACCCTTGTTAATATCGTTCTTGTTGCTCATATCCCGTGCCAACACCAATACAGATGCCTTTCAGTGTGGGACATTTTAAATACTCCTTAATATAGAAATTATCGATTTTCTCCAACCTCCAAGGGAATAGCAACTAACTACAAGGTGGTCAGAAAGTCCCTTTACACGTGCAATTATTTCATTGTAACTTTAATAACACTTACAGTTATTTGTTCAAAACGTCCATATGTGCACCACCAGTATCCTTGCACAGCCTGATACGCATCCATGTCCTCCTACTCATTCGCTTTAGCAGCTGCAATGTCACATGCTGGAAGGCTTCAAGCACACTTGCCCGCAGAGCATCATTCTCCACGTACTTCTTCTTCCTGACGTATGATTTGATGATCCCCAACAGGCCATTGTCTGGTGTCGTAAGGTCCGGACTTCGAGGCGGCCAAGGATAAGGGGCTGGTGAATCGGGGGATCCACGTCCTATCTACCGGCCAGGGAACAGTTCATTCAGGCGTTCACGAACAGCAAGTACGAAGTGGGCGGGAGCTCCATCGTGTTAGTGGAGTTGCATTGTGCTTTTTAATTCCAAATTCTGCAGCACGCTTTCTGGTCGACTTGCAGGGTAATCGCATCACTGACGTACTAACTTGAGCACATGTTTCCCTTCGGGTTGATGGACGACCAGAGCGGGAGGCATCCAAAACACTTCCCAGGTGAAAAGCTTTCTTCTCCGACGTGATCAGTCTGACGACTTGGTGTCTCATTACCGAACTGTTCACGAAAATTATCCATCACCTGTGTCATATTTTCGTTGTTGTGCTTTCGTTCATGGACCCACACACTTGTCACTAAGCGCTCCTCCAAAGTGAAGTCGCTGGTATCTGCCATTGTTCTTTACCAAACACAGAAAGGCGATACAACGAACGGGTCAACGCACAGACTTTTTTCCCCCTCCTCGTGCAGTCACGTGACAGTTACGCGGCAATCACGTTGCAATTCACGTGAGGAGCACTGTTGCCATATCAATGATCAGGAAGGGAGGTTCAAATCTGAAATATATTACCATCTTACACTGTTACACGCATTTAGTTCAGGTGTAAGGGGACTTTCTGGCCACTCTGTAGTTAGATTACTGTTAAATTCTGCATAAATTCAGTTTTACTTCATCATTCTATATAGTCTAGTAAATTGAAAGTCTTGCTTCTTTTTTATAAGGAGCTCTGAAACGAGATCCGTTAAGTCCACAGATCACGAGTTTTCAGAACAGGTTTAAAAAAAAAAGAAACTCATCATTATTCAACAAAAAGTGCCTGATACTTTCGAATCCAATTCCTTATATTTAGTATCCATCCCAGATTTAGACCCAAAATATTTATTATCGTTTTAACCATTCCCAGTACAGAATATCTATGGGAGATTTTCTTTTCCTATAAATTTTTTTAAAAAATTTTAACAAATCAAATTGAAGAAACTTATTAGATATTTTTCCATACAACACATTTGATTAAAAAATACCCCCTCCCTCAGTTTCAGTTCCTTTTAGAAGAGACTGTGAAGCAGAAGTATTTTAATAACTTTATCGTACTCAAAACCAAGCTCTCTCTACCATAAGTAATACTATTAAATTACGTGCAACCTTAAGCAATTCCAACAGTTGTGTTTAACAAACACAGAAACAGCTTAATCAACCATTACAATGAAAATTATGTTTAATTTGATTTATTCAGCGTATTTCAATAGCAAAACAAAGGGCTTTTACAATATCATCAAAGAAGAACATATACAGTTGTCTACCAGCGACGTACGTAGTAAGCTTCTATTTTCTGAAAACATGTGAATTTATAACAGAAAATAAATGAGCAAGTGTACTGTATTATAATATCTTGTTCACGATTTCCCATTAAAAATTAATTAAGAAAATATAGTAATGAAATTTTGATAAAGAACAATGAGTGGAAATATATTATAAGTGTACTAAATGCTTTATTTGTTTCTTTTATGCATGGCGTACGTGAAGATAAACAAGTATACAAGATAAAGTTTGGATCATGACTGTTGATCTTCCAGAGACTTCCCCACTAAGTCACAACCATGTTCAATAGAGTAATGTTTACTAAGACTTTATAACCGAGTGTGCATATGTACTTCCCAGTAGACAAGTTAAAGATGTGTAACTGATAGATGTGTAAATGAACTATGATATATTATTCAGAATATTACGTGATACGAGATAGAGGAAGAGACAATAAGCTCAGAACTGTTATCATCGCTGGATTGGAAATTGAGAGACTGAAAATTTTAACACTAGAAACAACTGAAATATTATTGTATCTTTCTAATGGTAAATTTAGTATTAGAAATTATATCAAGTTCTCCACTTTTCACTATCAGCTCCTTGTCTTGATTTCCTGCGGTGTCATTGTTAATCTATTTATGAGGATAGAATTAACTGGCCACTGGAAACTAAACAGATTTTCTGGAGAGGATTAAGTGACAACCCGTTACGAAAAAGCGCAGTGTTTGTGAATGGGGTTACGGAAAAGGTAGACAACCCGTTTTCAGAAACCATTAAGCTAGAAGAGTATCAGAAGTAGTGGTAAATAAGAACCACAAATGGCAGAGAAGGAAGAAAAAGATGAGGTTGTACGAAGCAATGAATGAATCGGGAATAATAGATTTAAACCAAGAGAAACTCCTGTGAAGGTTCAAATACGAGACTACGTGCAAAGAAGAAAAACCAACAACTTTATTGGAACTGATTGTGAGGGACTTCAACTGGAATGTACGACAAACCTTACAATATTTCAATCAATCCAACAAAACTTCTTCAGGTGCTAAAAGAAGCACGTAAGGTTTAGGCATTGCCTTGTAGGACATATGCAGGAGTTCGGAAAGGTTTACCAAAATGGACATGTTATCTTAGGAGAGAATTTTATTCTGATTATATATTACGTACAATCAGATTTACGGCACCTATTTTAATCGTAAATGTTCATGTAGCATACTGTATGGGACTGTTGAGAACTATGCATCGCTGTACATTACTTGTTTACTATCGCGTGATTAGCATGACTTAACATTCGAAGGAATGTTTCAGATAGTTTTCAGTATAAAGACAGAGTTTGATAGAGTGAAAAGTAAAATTCGAAAGCGTTCACTTTGAATAGATGAACTTAAGAAAATCAAATCTTTTGGTTTAAAGCTGTGACATTATAATGTTTAAGTTATACATCACAAACAGTAGTCATACCCCTATCTTGGAGATCATTTACAAATCTTTTTGCATCAATTTCCAGTACCTTGAGAAACAGATTCTTCGGTACTTTGTCAAGGCCAATTTTAATCTCTTTGATCGAAGTTGACAATTTTCTAGAGTCCTGAAGGAGCAATTAGCAAAGAAATCCTCGTGGTTGTGATCAAATACAGAAGGATGTGAACAAATTATAAAGGAAGGCGAGCTTTGTAATTAGCTGAAATGTTGGTACCCGTGGAGGTAAAAACAAGGTACTGTGATGGAGTATCTAAATGGAAACCCCAGATTGTTGGAATTGATATTAACGTCCTAAATGAACTGGTGAGCTTTTCAGGACGGAAGATACAGTTTTTGGTAAAGTGGACTCCGAAACACTCCGTTCAATTGACCCCGACGTGACTATGGACAACGGAAAACGTTATCAACCAAAAGTCGATCACATTCTCTTTTTTGTACTTTTCTTATATTATTGGTTTTTCATCTTATTTTCTACATTTGCTATCCACTGCAACTCATGCGTAAAGAAGACTCATATCAGTCTGTATTTTTCAACGAAAGTTAATCAAAATTATACCATTAAGTATTAAGGTTTATAACTGAAAAAAATAAGTATACTTTTTCATACGGTATATTCGCAATTTGACGCATGTTACGCGTTCTGAATAATGTCACCTTATCACCCTTCCTCTCTCCTTTGACTTGTACTTCTTGTCCTTTTAAATTCAATTAATTATTATTTTATTGAGAAGTTTCAGATCATGGAAGAAGGGAGATATGAAGAGGACATTTACGTTACGTCACATTACGTAATTATATAAGTTTTTGAAGATATTTTATATTTTAGGGCGTAGACCTAACACGGAAATTATGAATGTGGATGGATCACAGTTTCTGCGAACTATAATTATACAATCTTTTACATTTCAAGAATTCAAAATACAACCAGAGCATAAGCGGAAAATTCCCGGATTAATACAGAAAAGAATATCAATGATGAAACGTTTGTCGAAAACCAATGAGAACAATTTGTGGCATGGAACACGTTTCGTTTTTTCACTTCCAAACTACAATCAATAGAATAAAATATCTAGTTAGTAAAAATTACTTGCAGAAGAAAATACGTATTCAGTTGAACTTGTGAAAAGTAGAACTGTTGAAAAATAAGAGTTATGTGATCTCATGTCATACAAAATAGGCTCAGTTAGAAATTGCACATACTAATGAGAAGTAGGTGTTAAAGTAAGAATACGCTCACACAAGTGTTACGAAATCTTTAGATTCAGATTGGTTACATTTTCATTTGATAGCGCAATTGAAATAATAGGGTGGATGAGTTACATTCTTCAGCAATATATCAGTAATTCTTGTCTGTAGAATATCAATGATTTCTAATACTAAAATATATTGATGGACTTTTGACCACTTCACTAAACTGTTTCCTTTCTCTGTGACGGTGGTAAAGACTCATCAATACATTTTAACATCAATATTTACAGAACAAATTAGCGAGATTGTGAATTGTATTCTACTGTGAACTAAAAATATCTTAAAGGTGCACTACAAAATACAAATTCATACGTTATATACGAATTTTGAACCTGTTAAATAACCTTAAGTATTAACCGTGATATAACATATTTCCTACAATTAATTATACACTATATATATTTGCATTTCAAAATGAGAAAAGGGAAATTTGTAATATTAAGTAAATTAAAAAAAAGCAAATTCTTTACCTATCCAGGACGCTTCGTGTACTTGAATCTGGAAAGGACTATCCGTTTTCATAAGTTGAGGTATTAATATTGCTGAGTAAGCCATATTTAGTCCAGCTTGGACAACAAGACTGTGTGCTGCACATGCACCTAGAAGCTATAAAACAAAAGTCTTAAAGAGTGCTTATATTGGGATGTACGCATGTAAATTATCTATGATATTTAAAAAAAAATAATTAAATCAGTACAGGTTCATTTTCATTTCAACAAATCAACAAACTCAAAGAAAACGTTCAGATTAAAATTTGATGTCTAACTTTTTACAAAAATGTAAAACATATTTATAAAGTTCATATTGCATATGTTTGATATAACCTTTTTGTGTTGTGTGATATGAATAAACATCTATTTATACAGATGTTGCTGTTACCTCTAATAGTAATCAATGTACAATAAATCGTAATTCTATTGTGAGTTGAGAAACAATAACAGTAAAAAGAAATACGAATTCATTTATTCAAAATCGTTTAACAGATATCACATCAGTAGATGTCACATGTCTCTTTCTTTAAGCATCCATGATGGCTACTTTAGCAATGAACCAAAACACAAATAGGTTCTAGTGACTTTTATTGCAATATACCCTCACGACTTTCTTTAGTGATGTTAATTCTCAACTCACAATAGAATTAATACAATATTATTGACACCAATGAATTTCTGGTAAAATTTCAGTCCTAATTGATGTGTCACATAACCCACTTTCTATTTAACATTTTGAATCCAAATTCAAGATGGCGGCTATGATGTTCACATTCCTAATATGCAGCAAATCTTATCATGTATCTACTACTATAAATTTGACTTGCATTTCTTTCACTATTCACACCGAACAGGTGTTATTCCTTAGATTTCTGTGTTCTTAAGCCCTACTGCAGGCCACATTCCTTCCGGCTCTCACGCTTCTCCATGTTACCCTCAGCCGCTAAAATTTTGCATATGCACATATTTTCACACCCTCTTTTACATGTGATGCATCTCGTTCAGCAACTCGAGTGATCCATTCAGACAGTTCCCTGGTCAGTTACACCAGGCAAATGCTGGTATAGTACTTGCTAGCTCCCTGGCCGACTAGCTTCCAACATCCTCTCTCCCACCATATCCCGACCTGAGCCCAAGGCGCCAAAATAAGTAAAAAAATTCAGCAACCAGTGAGATTGTTTGAATTCTAGAGAAAGTGGATACCTGGACACAATATGAATTTGAATTTATTTGGACACAAGATCGGGTTGATTCCGAAATACTGAATTTGCTTTCAAACACCTGTTCACAGGCAGAAATATCGTTGCCGACAACTTTGGTTTTACGTAACTTTCCGATGACAAATTTGTTGCAACTTACCACAAAGCATAGAGGTTGTTTGTGGTGTTTGTGTAAAGGACTGTAATTTAACATAAATGTTTGATGGCAACTTTGCTATAAGTGAATTTCCTCTGCCCCAGGAAAGATATTGTAACTACGATTATCGACCCTGTACTAACAAGGATGCCATGACGTAAGGTTTCGTTCATAATTGTATATGTTGAATTTTGCTCACCATCGTTACGTTTGTAAGCTTGTTTTGTTGCGCCTGCGCAGTAAAGTTACTGAATCATGACAAGTATGAAATTATTGATTTCATTTTTGTACAATCCATAAATTTTGTTCACGTTGATGTTCAAGACATCCTGACATTGGCTAACATACGACGATGGGTACATTTTGGAAGGAAGTTCCAAGTGTGCCAGTGTGTAATTGGTAAGCTATTGTGCTTCTGACTGTTCATTTTCCTTCCAAGACTGGAAATGTTTCTCGTCATCAGCAGAGCCGTGGGGGAACTCAACCTTAAAAAATAATTACGAAAAATCAGTACCAGGAGTAACCAAAAAATAGGATGCAGTATATTTTGGAAAGTTGTCGAAAAATGTTACATAGCAGTTTGTGGCGCATTCACTGAGTGGTTACTAGGGACGTTTTTGTTTGCTATCACAAGGTTTCAAAAGTGGGATGCAAATTCTCTTTGTTATCTGGGCAGCTATTGACAGAATACTGTTGGTGAACTATGCAAGCTCCAAATTAAGCATTCTGCTATACAATTTGCAAGGATATGCTCATAATATTGAAACACACTGGTTTCATATTCTTCCCTGCTACATTCGTAGTACACTTTTCACCTAGTAATCAAGGGATCTCGGGTTTTATCCTTGATGGGAACATAAGCAGACATGATCATTATTCAGATGGATGGCAATTGAAAAGTATTATAGCTTCACCTTGCTGAGGGACACTCGAATCACAAACCTGCCTGTGGCAAGAGCATTCATACTAGAAATTGAATATTATTATCATCCTTAAGAATTACTCAGTTGCTCATAGTTACTCAATTCACAGGAAAGAAAGGAGTTTCTAGTTAACGGACAATTAGCAAAACTAGAAATATTAGTTATTTGTATTGTATACCCCTCCAAACTATTCTCTCTAATTAGTCTGTTTCTTAACACGATCAAATTATTATGACCTTAATACATTAAAGTTTAAATATTCTTCAAAATACATCCCTAAATCATTAATTACCAGGCGAACTTTAGAGATATTTTCCACCATATTTGTATAGTTACTTAGTGTATAACCGGTTCTCTCGGTATAAGGCATGATATTGATTTAATTAATTTCCAGTTTAATTTTATTATCATGACTCCACTTTCTACTCTCATCAATATCGTGTTGATTTTTGACTATACGAAGATTATCGTTAACCATACCAAGCAGTTCACAATCACCCGCATACAATATTGGCTAGTGCAAAAGTAATTGTAAACAGATTAAACATAAGGGGCTCCAAAGAAGAGCCCTGCGGAATACAATTAGCAATTTTTGCGCTGAAATATAAGGCATTAAAAGTCTTTGACAAGTCAAAATATAAGACAATCACATTGCGTTTTATTACTTATACACCCTTGTATAAACTGAGTGCTGTGACGTAAGTTTATAACAATTGATTTTCTTGATAAGAATTAATGTTCATTTTATGAAAGATTGGCTTTCAATTAAATTGTAAATTTTCAGGAGTCAATATTTCAAACAGTTTGGCAAAGCCCTTTAATATTGATACGGGTCTATATATATATATATATTTGTAACAAATAGATCTCCTTTTCTTTTGTATTGGTACAATTAAAGCACTTTTTTACCGACTGGGATAATAGAGACTGAATTGATTTGTTGACAATATTCCCTAAAGTTGAAGCTAAGTGTTCTCTACAATCCTTAATTATATAATTTGATATAATAATAATAATAATAATAATAATAATAATAATAATAATAATAACAATAATAATAATAATAATAATAATAATAATAATAATAATAATAATAATTTAACTTTGGATGGGATCGAAAACTTGTGATCGATTAGAGCAACACTATTAAAATTTGATTACCTGCCGTATTGTATCTCTCCATGTGATGTTTTTTTCTGTACAATCTAAATCCTTTGTTTGGATAATGGCCACACTGGTATTTGTCCCGACTGTTGAAGATCTAAAAGAAAAGAGCCCTGTTATACTGGGTTCTAAATAACACATCTCCTTAAACATAACAAGGATTAACAAAAGCTAATATGAGAAGAGGAACAGATTACCAAATTGATCGTCAATTTTATAGCGACTACAAATAAGTCTTATAGAACATTCACTTTTGCTTATTACAATTCCCATTACTTGATATGCGAATAACGTTTGGTATTAATTCTGAATGCTTTGTGTTCTCACCCCGCGGCCGGCTGATCTGACTGAGGTTTCTCCAGGGATTTTCCTTAGTTACATCATATTAATGCCGGAATAATAGACCCTGGTCCATTTCCTTCCGATATCCCTTCCCCATTCCAACATCTCTTCTGATATCACTTGTAGTAAATGGAACTTAGTTCTGTAAATTGACCCACACCAGTAAATTAAATAAAATACGTAGGAAACAAGTCTTGACAAAGTTGAACAATAACAAGTGAGCGCTGCTTTTGTACTAACAAACGCAAAGGCTCCAAAGGTCCTTTGATAGCACATCAGATATACAAATCCATTTTTAAAAGATAAATTGGCAACATTGATAACGGGGGTGCTTGGGGACGGAGAGACCCACAGTAGGGATATTTAGCTTAAAAAAAAGTTAAAAAAAAATGATGAAAAGGGCGGCAAAATTTAACTTTGTCACCCAAAGGAAAATTTCTAAATCCACAACTGTACTCACTTTTCTATTCTGTCGGTGCCAAGTTGGTGCTGTTATGTGTATCATAATAAAAGCAATTTGAAAAAATAAATTTTATAGAAAATAGGTTGGCAACACTGACAGTTACGGTGCTTGGGTACAAGGATACCCAAAGTTTTTTTATATTGTGTTGAATAATATTTGTGCCAAGTTTGATATGGATAGGATTGCGGATTGAAAGCAACTGAAAGAGCTTGGTAACAGTGGCCACTGCACCAGTTAAGTCACCCAGCGTCTCTGACAGCTAATCTAGTCAAGACCTCTTCAACGACACCTCAACCAGCTCTCTACGCCCTGTGGTTCATGAGATTTCTTTTCTGGATACAAACAGACAGACGGACGGACAAACTGAACGGGATTACAAGCACAAGGGTGCGCAGCATTTTTGCACTGGGGGGGGGCAAAGGGACGTCGTTTTTAATACTTAGCGCAATCAATTATATATATATATAACAAATCAAAGTCATATTCAATCCACTAGAGGATGAGGCCTTTCCCCGAAGGAAGGAATTGGTCTACTGCTCCCACGCTGACCCGACGTGTTGGGAGAGGAGAACCGGAGTTCTCAACTGTGGTCGCCACTGTCATTTATTCACAGCAGCCCCCCCCCCCCCCAATTGTCCCCACGATGCTGGGTCAACACCGAAATTTTGAATCCCCCACAGGAAATCGAACCCGGGACCGTTCGCACTGAAGTCGAGCGCGCTACCGACTAGGCTACACAGTAGGCTCATATATATAGATATATATTTATATATATACTCGACTGTCATTAGACAGGGACGTACGCAGGTAGTCCGGAGCCCCCAAAATTGAGTTTTTTTGTGAAATTAGCATCATTTCTGGCAAAATTATATGCATTTTACGTAAATTTCACACCAAAATAGACCTCGGACCCCCCGCAAAAAAAAATCAACTTCTGGGTACGTGCCTGTCATTAGACTACATCAAGAGAGTGAAAAACTTAAATGTGGAAAAGGTAAAAGGGAAGGGTATTCAATTTCTCCAAAATTATTTACAGCAGTCTTCGAGGGAGTGTACCAAAATTTAAACTGGGATGAACTGGAATTAAAATCAATGACGATTGCCTTAATCACCTACGATTTGCTGATGATTATAATCCTGTTTGCTTCAAGTGCAGAAGAACTAGAAACCAAATTGAAAGAGCTGTGTAATGAGAGTTCAAAAATATTCGTTAAAATGAATTTAAGCAAAACAAAAGTAATGTACAATTAACATGCTGAAAAGAAGGAAATAAAGATTAACGGAGAGTTGATGAGTACGTTTACGTAGGACAGTTTAAAACACCGAATGCCAAGTTGTCTGATGAAATAAATAGAAGATGTAAAATGGCGTGGAGTTCGTTTGGAAGACTACATTTCTTTTTCGAAAGCAAACTGTCAATGTGTCTCAAGAGTAAAATCAATGTGTCTTATTTGTAATGATGTACAGCTGTGAAACTTGGACACAGAAGGCGCAAACGACTCAAAGATTAAGAGTCAAAAAAGAACAATGGAACAATGGAGAGATGCATGCTAAGCATAACCAGGAGGGAGAGGAAGACAAATGAATGGATTCACGCACAAACAAAGAATAAGCCTGGCAGGACCTTTTATAACCTAACAGTTATAAAAATAAGGACAGAAAAGAATTTAGAATGTGAAGCTGTATTTTACGAGTAGAAAACAACTTTTTATTTGTTTGTGTTGTTAAGAATAGATAAAGGCAGTTTTTTCTTTGAAGGGAGTGGCCAGGTGATATTGAAAAAAAAAACAGAAAAAAAACACCCTAACGTAGTCGAGATCCTGCTAGGATATATAAAAGTATTCCCCGAGATGTTTTTCCGGAAGAAAAGACAGATTCAGATAATTACACACCCTGTACGAAAACGCAAACCATCATAACAAAAATGTAGTTTCCCTTACATGTAAACGAATAAGTTACAATGAACATTGCAGGTTTTTCTTTTCTGGGGCCTACTAAACAGAAAGCTTAAAAAACATACCTGACACAATCATCCTTTCCAGAAGAATGTACATTATTGACCATTATATCCGCTGATCTAGGATCACCATTAGATTCAGGGACCTCCATACCCACACCATAAGCACACACAAATAATAGAGTTACACATAAAATTATATGATTAAAGTAATTTCAGGGCTAACTGACCACTTAACACAGAGCACCTTCGTCCAACACTTGGCAAGCAAACCGTGAACTCAAAAACTTCCGCCCTGTAGAAAGCTTGATTCAACACCAGCAGTTACGCGAGATCTGTTGAAGTACAAAGTTCTTGTAGATAAAACGTGTGCACTTTTTCCTAGTGGAAAAATCACAATGGCAAAGGGATATCATACTCTTATCAGAAGAACATGAAAGAAAGTTTCGTTCTTACTTTTTCTTAACTAATGTTATTGTTCAGAAGTCAATCTCGTTGTTCATTTTCTCAGTTTAGACTCCCTGTCCATGAGTAATGTCTGCTAAATTGTCAAACGAGACAAAGAAAAATTGAATTGAGATGATTTTTTTTAATGGTTAGTCACCAGTACAACGTTGTTTCAATGTCTATGGCATGTACAACGTAACAAGAAAGATAAGACACTCTTTAAAATTGAATGTGAAGAATTCCATTACATTTACGTAATTATACATTACTATCCAGCTTTGTTTTAAAAGAGTTTCCTTGGAATTCTTTTCAGACAACTACACGAATAAAAAAGCTTCACAAGTTACCAACATTGTCTTTACACTGTACTTATGCAAGAAGATCAAGGACATTGTTTATTTATCTACGTATATGTTTATGACTTTCGTTCCTCTTGAACCTGTAAAAAGTTAAGTAATATTCTACTTCCATATTTTATGATACACGAACGTCACAACATGAGCGGTTTTAATTGTCTTAGGCAAGACTAACCTGTCCACGAATCGAGTGTCGAATTTAGGAGCAAGTCATAGGCACCTGCTCTAATTTAGACGTTTTTTCCTTCCTTGTGTGCTAGGATTACGGTACACGTAATGTTGAGAAAAAGGAAAAGCATTGAAATTGATTATATTCGTCATATTTAATTGATAACGTGGAGGATATAGATTACGAAAGTTTAATACAGATATTTTCACAAACGATATCACATATAACAAATAATTTGGAATATTATTAGAAAATAAATGGAATGAGCTATGATTATCTTAGGAATTGAACAGAATTCCTTTCGAATTACCCATACTAAAATCAAATATGATATTTTACTTCTTAAATTTCTTCAAATTTGCAATTCGTATACTGTGAATTACACTGAAGTACCAAAGGTCATGGGGTAACTACCTAATGACGCGTGAGACAGGGATCACCTCGAGCACGGTGAAGTTCAGCAACTCGGCGTGGTAGGGACGCACAGTGCGGCCGAATCCAAAAAAGCTGTCCAAAACGTAAGTGAATGATCTCAAAATCTGTACTCGTTTTTTTTGGGGGGGCGGGGGTCGCTGATTACGAATTTGAAGTCAGAGTTGCAAAATTTAACCGCTTTAACAACATTTTAAAAGTTCAACGTATACTTATTGTTCTTAATGAAACATGATTTTTTTAATAAATGATTCCTGATTGGATTTTGGGTGGCCATTTTGAATCCAACATGGCGACTTTTTCATCATATTGTAATATTTACCTAAACTACTCATAATGATACACCTTTATGACTAATTTCGTTTCTCTAGCTGAAATGATATGGAAAATGGATTTTTGAGTCCGCCATTTTGGATCTAAGGTGGCGTCTTTCGAAACATTTTGTAATATTTTCTTAACCTACCAGTGATCATGTACGTTCATATCTAATTTGGTGTTTCTAGCTCCAGCGGTTTAGGCTCTGCACTCTATACAACAATAGGTTTGGCGGCAATTTTGGATCGAAGATGGCGACTTTTTCAACATGTTGTAATATTTTTCTAAACTACTCCTGTTAATACACCTTGGTGTCAAATTTCGTAGCTCTAGCTCAAACTGTGTGGAAAATGAATTTTTGGGTCCGCCATTTTTAAACGATTGAGTAACAAACAGGGGCAACGTCGGGCAGATTTATTTTGTTTTATGTTGAAGAAAATACATTTGACTAAAACTTAGAATAAGTCTGACAGCGGAGCAATTCGGAGCAACATAACTTTTTCATAATAACATATCGTGTTTTAACGCTTTTAATTAATAAAAATCGATAACAATTATAGTTTCACTAATAATTTATATTTGATAAATTATTATTTCAACGTTGATTCCATTTTATTTCATTAGGATCTGCTTCAACTTTCAACATGTGCATCATTTACTGTCTCAGTAACACAATCGAACAAAGGTGCGACTCCTATTCTGGGGCAGGGAAAAGGAAATGAACATTTCATAAGTAATTTCTGACCATTACAGATGTACTGTAACCAACCCAACATGAAAAAATCCCTAACTAGTTACTTTTCTTTTAACTATTGGCCAGCTTTTTCGAAATCGGCCCCACTGTGGGACGCGACAAGTCGCCGGTAATCCACTGGAAGAATATACAGCCATACAGTCTCGATAGCCATCCACAATTCGGTGGTTTTTGAAGATGGAGGATCCTGGACACGAAGAACCCGTTCGATGATTATCTCACATGTGCTCGATATGGTTCATGTCCGGCGGTCTGCGTCGGATCCTACTATTCGCGCGTACCAATTGGAAACATGTCTCATCTGACCACGCTACACGTTGCCAATCTACTAAGGCCCAATCTACGTGTTCTCGAGCCTATTTGAGTCGCCGCAGCCGATGGGCAGTAGCGGCACACGTGTCGTTCTTCAGCTGCGATGCCCCATGGAGACCAAATTGTGTTGCATTAACCTTTGAGACACGTTCCTGGGACGTCCTGCATTAATTCCTGCTGTCAGAACACGCAGTGTTGCTTGTCTGTTTGCCCGGACGAGTCTGCTTAAATGTCGCCGGTCGCGGTCATTCACCACCTGTGGGTGGCCATTGCGTTGTTCCTGATGGGTCATAATGCTTCCAATGCGGTTCTTACGGTCCACCCTTGACACTGTGGAGCGAGTAAAGTTCAATATCTGGACGACTTCATGCCCCATTTGTCTAGCACCAATTAGCGACATTTCACCGCACTCACAGAAGTCCAACTGACCACACTGCAACTACTTCGCGCCGTTCGACCTGTTTTCCGCGATGTTACCGCGCCGTCAACTAGTTCCCTCCCGCTATCCCATGACTTTTGACACTTTAGTGTATTATTAACGTCCTAAACGACTTGTTGAGCTCCTAAAGACGACATGAATAATTTTTGGGAACGTGTGTTCTGAACATTTTTTTTCAACAGACCACTGTGGGAAGTGAACCCGCGACCACGCACACAGAAAACGAGTGTATTAACCTCTTGGTTAACTGTGGGGGTGTCTAGAATTCTTATGGTTACAATCTGTGGTTATATATCTCAAGATAATGCTTGTTTGAATAAAAATGTATATCATATAATGGATCTCAAGAGAGAATTTGTCGAATAGTATCTACAAATTCTAGAACAACTTGTAGTGTCGTTGTATTGAAGTAATAACAAAGTGAAATTTGTACAGAAAGGGAACCTAAACACGATAGATCACATCATTTTACAGTATATACATTTTAAAGGATGAATAAACCAATGCTGTTGTGAGAATGTAGTTCGAAAGCAAAACAGTTGGGAATTAGTCTACTTAACCATGCAAATAGTAGGGGTATTGAGATTTTCATACCGACTTTCGGTATGTTTTGGATACCGACAATTATTAATATATCGAAATACCGAACGATACCGAAATACTGACATACCGAAAATACCGACGTACCGAAATACCGAAAATACCGATATATTGAAAATAGCGATATATCGAAAATACCGATATACCGAAAATACCGATATACCGATAATACCGAAATACCGATATACCGAAATACCGGTATACCGAAATACCGATAATAACAAAAAACAATGATATTGAACAATATGGAAGTAGGGGAAGAGGGGGACACTTTTGAACACGTTGTTGGGCATATTTGATTTTGCTTCCTCACACTCAGATAATTTCTTCACAGAGATAAATAACGTATCTATTGGAACATATACAGCTCGCCGAAGAAAATGACGTACTTCATTGTCACCTTAAAGCAAGGACAGGAACTGGGTGGCTATCGTTCAAAGGTGCTCCCTAGGGGGTAGGTTTGAACATGGCTGGGACAGCTTCGAACTCATCCTTAATTATATTACAAGATCATTTAATTTCTTAGTAAATGCTTCTAGATACAAATACAGAAGCAGAAGAAAGTACTCTAAAGGTATACTAGCCATACAAAGAATATAAACTACGCAGTTGTTACTAAACGTTGAACTTACTTGTTTGGTTGGATTGCATAACCATTAGGCTTGCATAAACCTGAACTCGTACAAATTTTGTTAAAAATGTTACACACAGCCTAACTGAAATGCTTTTACACTGTTAATATGTTGCAAACTAATTTTTCTTCTCAACAGTAAGTTTTAGCTGTACGGACATAAGTTGCTACCGTGTTAAAATCTAATCCCCCCTCTTATTGTTCAAAGCTGCCCCAGTACGTCCAATTACGCATATTTTGTAATTATGGGAGAAGGAGAAGGGTTATCAGAAAGCAACAAGGATAATTTAATGCGTGAAGGAGTGTAGTTACTTCGTAAGTTAACATGGAAATATATGCTACAGTTCTCTTCTCTCCAGAAGTTTACAATCTCTGAGATGAATTTTTATTTTGATACCCATAAATTACATCAAGTACCATACGCACACAAATGGTGAAAAACAAATGACAGCTGTGTGGCATGATGTTTGTAATTTATAAATGTTGGACAAAAGAAATTTCGTTTTATAAATTAAAAGTTATCTCCACTGTTCTAAGATTAAAAGTTATTTCCACTCTCCACAACTCATGGACGTATGCATTTAGGGGTTTGCATGAACTCCCACCCCGAAATTCCGGTTAATATGCAAAAAATAGCATAATTTTAGGCGTAATTATCTATATTTAGGGTTGTAATTCCTTTTTCACAAGAACCTTGTGTTAGGTAAACATTGAAATTAATACAGAAAAATATCAACCGCCGCGACCGGGACTAGAACCTGGATATCCTTGTTGCCGGCCGGATATGCTATCCATTACACCACCGCGGCACGTCAATCCTCTGTGTATATAGACTACTCCTCACACCTTAACAATCTTCCAGCCCTAGTAGCTGGTTACGAAGTCAAGACACCCCATATATTTCAAGATTTTTATTGAGCAATTTGTTCTGCAACCGTGCAGTTCGAAATAATAGATGTAATTCCCTTTCTCACAAGAACCTTGTGTTAGGTAAACATCGAAATTAATACAGAAAAATTGACAACCACCCGGTCGGCAGCAAGTGAGTGAAAATGTCAATCTTTTAACATTGCCAGTGTAATAATATAGTGTATGTATAATAATAATAATAACAACAACAACAATATAGTGTATACACGAGAGATAAGCAATGAAATGTTGGCGATCTTAAATAGGAAAAAAAAAGAAAAATAAGATTGACATGAGAAAGAAAAAAGTTGATTATTCATATTACAGAATACTGTAATGGTAATAAGCATTAAAGCATTTAGATTAACGCACAGACTCATTTCGCAATAAAGAAAGAGCACGCATTATATAAATTGTTGTGCTGTAATCAGGTACTTTGAATTTAATTTTTTAAGGCCTTTAGGCAACTCAGGCTCAAACCAGATGGATGATGATGGAATGATTGGTGGAATGAAGAAAGTGGCAGGAAACGGGAGAACCCCGAGAAAACCCACGCACATGGGGTTTGTTCACCACAAAGTTCACATGGCACGAGGAGGACTTGAACAGACGAACCCAAGCACCAGAGGTGAGCGCTCTAACTATTGAGCCACCGCGGTCCACTATAATCAGGTACTGTTTGGGCCTTTCCTGATAATGAAAACACAGTTGCTGTAGCTTTGCCGACTTCACGTGGAGTCAATTAACAAAAAGGCAATAACTCATCGACAGTTTTGACGATGGGATAAAAGCCAGCAGCAAAACGCATTTCAGCAACATTTTAATATAATTCGAAAACTGCTTAGTAGGGACGGCCTTTTGGATCCGGATATCCGAAACTCATCCAATGCATTCGTCCGATTTGGGTCGCAGATTCAAAGACCAAGAATTCCGATTTCGTTATTATGATGCATCTGAAACTGCGATGCCGGGATGGTAAATTATGAAAGGCCCTGGCCAATACCTTCCCCATCCTCTGTCTACCTCATCCCGGCTTGAGCCAAAGAAGGAAATAAAGAAAGAAAGGAGAGAGAGAGAATTAAATTTTTGAATGTTATTTATGGCCTTTAGGCATCTAAGACACCGGCCGGGATAGGGAGGGGGAGGATTCGGGAAGGTGTCGGCCAGAGTCTATGTTGAAAGTGCCACCCCGGCATTTGCCTGGTGTGACTGAGGAAAAACCCTGGAAAACCTTAGTCAGGATGGTCGAACGCTGGGATCGAACTCACAACCTCCCGAACCCTACGCCAACGCTCTACTACTGAGCTACGGCGGCTGGGTGAGAGAGAGAGAAAGAAAGAGAGAGGAGACAGCTCTTTGTCTCTCTCTCTTTTCCTTTCTTCTCTTCCAGGAGAGAGAGAGAGAGAGAGAGAGACCGGGATGAGGTAGGCAGACCATGGGGAAGGTATTACCAGGGCCTTCCATAATTTACCATAATAAAGCCAATTCAATTTAATGTATCTGAAACCCGAAAAAAATATTTTATAGAGATAATTATGTAGTTGATTGTTATTTTTTTGTCCAAAGTTTGTTGATAGGAACATTTTTTAACGTCTTTTATTTTTTCTAAAATTCATGCTTTATTTCTCAAAAGCAAATTACGTAATCTGGAAAAGAAGTTTCGTATTTATTTTATCTCGCTGCATGCTTAAAGGAGAAGAAAGAAGGAGGTGTTTTCTTCTTCTATGAGCGCAATGTTTACTACATAGTGACTGATAACCACGTCACAGAGCAAAGGGTAGTCACGGTTGGGGATGAGGAGGGCGGGGTTTGAAGAGACAAGCAGGTGCTGTCGACTATTTGTTTTCCTTTTGTCACTCCAATATATGTAATAGTAATAGGATATTATAAGACTGGTTTCAATGTATAACTCAGCAATTTTTCTCTCTTTCTATGATTCTGTTTTCCCTTTCTCCTCACAATACTCCAAAATGAAGAGTAAATGAAACCAAAATAAGACTTATCGTTTGCTAGCCGAAAAAAATCCCCCAAAATACGTACGACAGGGTGCCCACAAGCAGGAAAAATCAGGAAATGTTAGGAATATCAAGATTTGTAAAGAAAAGTCACGAAAATAATTAAATATAAGGAAAAAAATCAGGAAAAAGTATAAAATCTACCGCTGCGTTAGGAAATTCTCCCTCAGGAGTTCATATCTGTGTGAAGATGCCAGAACATCCTTTTCACAAAGCTTTGAAACATATCTCCAAGACAAGCAGGGAATTACCAGGCTCGATGATTTCTATGCTTCCCTTCTTTCAAACAATAACAACAACAAAACTCGTCACTATGGGAAGTGGTAAAGTCGAGTTTGATATTTTCCCACGGAAATGGGAGTTGAGGGTGGTTTCTCAATCACCAAGTCTGCTCTTATTGGAATTCAATGTGAACATACAATAATAGCACTGAAGAGAGTGCATGATGCTGTTATCAATTGCAAAGGAATCTATAGTATTGTCATCACACAGAAACTGCTCACATATGCAAGAACTGCTCAGATGCCTTTTGAAGATTATCTGAAAACACAGCTTAATGCTAAGAAAATAGAATAGAATAATTCTAAAAAAAAAAAAAGATCATGAATGAAATAAAGAAACTGGAAGATGAGCAAAGGAAGTTAAGAGAAAAATCTGAAACGGAGCAAGACGAACTTTATCAGAAAACCAAACTTTTGCGGAAGTCGCAAAATTAACATTTCTTGAAATTTCTGTTTTCGTTCTAATGATATTGTTTAATTATTTTAATAGTCTAATATTCATTACTTATACTCATAGAATTTATTCATATACGTACGCTGTAGTTATTAGCATTTTCTTTGGCTTGAGTTACATAACATGTTCATGACGGAAAGAATGTTTATTTGGGTTATTTTAATCAGTACCTTTGCAAAATATTTTAGTAAAAACTTTGTTCCTGTAATAATGAAGTAATAAAGAAGAAAGAAGTAAAAGAAAGTAAAAGAATTAGTAAAGTAAAAGAAGTAATAAAGTAAAAGAAGTAATAAAATCATAAAATTTGCTACTCAGGTGAGAGATGGACAGCTATGGAGCTGGTGGAGGCTGCATGTAAAAGAAAACAAAATATTTTGCAAAAGTATAAAATTGGATAGTCTGAGATTCAGGAATTTTTTAAAAATCTGATCAGGAAATCTCAAAAAATTTAAGTTCACAAATTTGGTGGGCACCCTGTACGAATTAGGAAAGACTATGATGATGTGTCAATGCCCCAGATATCCGAAACTTAGATCCGGATTGTGATTATAGTCAAGTTTCAGAGCGGCTCTATGCTTTGGATCCGGTGACCCAATTTAGGTCTCATCACCCGGAAAACAAAGTAGAGTATTTCATTATTTTCTTGCGTTTCAGGGGTGACCGAGATCGCAGGTGTTACCCCCCCCCCCCAGAGCACGAAAATTACGAAATACTATTATTACGAATTCTCACTATTCTCAGACCGCGTTAATCGGGTCAAGTTTTAGACCGGATCAGGCTGAGTCACCAAAACTGACCTGGTTTCATCTCTGCCGTGCTACTTCCTCTATATAAGTTATTAGTATTTTTTTTTCAGAATTTCAGAGGAATTCAGTATTTCAATATTCCGATATTGTTAAGTATATTGATACTATTCGGTATTCCCCCAATAAGCCAGGAGACGTAAGCCCGACGTCAGCATTTGGTCGGCGAAGCTCGGCCGACGTCGGGCTTTGAAAAATCCCGACGAGAAGCCGACTTCGGCGAGAGGATTTTGGGTGGGGTTACCGGGCCCCGACGACTCCACTCTAGAGCAGTGGTTTCTTTTGAGCAGCGTTCCGCAAACTATTTTCAACTGCGCACTAGTTTTATTAGTTGGTAGGTTCAACGGTCCACCCTGCGCCTGTCCCAAGAGAGGCCTAGAGGACCACAGTTTGCGGAACACTGCTAGAGGATAATTCTTGCAGTGTACTATCTTTTTCGTTAAATTGTTTCTTTCTATGATTATTTTCATAGAATGAAAATACTGATGAAAGAGCAAAGATCTCCCACTGACTTGAGTATCAACATTGTTACACACAAGACAGGAAACAAGGATCATAATATCACGTGCTTTATGATCTATCCTGCGTACAATGTGCAATAAAGGGATCGTGTGTTATTTCAAAACTAATTTAGTCGCAAGAAATAAGCGAATGCATGACTTTGCATAGTTACTAGCCATTTGGTCTATGATATCTCTGGTCGACTACTCTGCTCATTGCTTTGAATAGGTTCAGTTTGTTGACCCATGTTTCGTTTTATTGACTTTAGGCGGTCATTACACTCTTTACATGCCTTCCGTATTCAGTACGTATCCATTGTTTATGCTAGAGCGGTGGAGGAAAGACTCATTATCTGTACTCTTGTTTGCTTATACAAGATATCTAGGTTTTCTTTTTACTGCTATGCATCTTGACTAAATTCGATGGTTACTTGTTACCTGAAGGGTCAATCGAACAAAAGACATAGATCGACTCCATTTTATATCTTCAATATTGGCGCGAAATCACTGTATCGATGGGAGGAACAGAGCTTTATTGCGCAATGGGTTTGGAGAAAAATTGGAAATTAGACATGTTTTCTTGTTGGACGAATTATATTTTAAACCCTTCATGAAGAGTATCTTTCTACTTATGTTGATACGAGTATAATCATTATCAGGGTTTCCGCCAGGATTTTCATGTTGGGGGTATAAGTGGAGTTTAACGCGGTTTCTATCGATTTTTTACAGCAAAAAAATTAAAGTTGGGAGTGTTGTCCAGATTTTGAAGGGTGACACCCTCCACAGGGCAGTCTGGTGGAATCACTGATTATCATTAATGTTGTGTAGGTAGTGTCAGGTCCTCCGAAATTTAGCCCTTCCACATAGCGTTTCCTTTCTTGTATATTAGCATAAAATTTGTCTCCATTAAGAATGTTGAGAAGTTTCAAATATCTTATTCTCTTCCTCTTTTTCCTTCAATTGCATATTCAATCAGTAGTGTATTTATGTGTTACTCGCCCTCGGCCCACAGAAAGTGCCGCTTTTCATCTTTAATGAACATGTTGATTTACGTACATAATCTCATAAATTCAGAACAAACATCGTGTCCCTGAAATAATGGCGCAATCTTCGCGAGGTAATTATTTACATCAATGGAAGAGTAAAGTTCATTTGAAAAAATGTCGAGACATACATAGTCGGAGATACACGAGTTCAAAGTTGAGGCGGCATCGTCACAAATGACGTCATATCTTCACAAATGATGACAGAAGCGGAGACTGTTTAGCAAGATCACTCTTGAAGTAGTACTCAATCCATAGGATTGGTGAATGCAGTTTAGAGAAGATTTCCATGCTAGCCCTATGAAACCATTTATTTCATTGGCAATCAAGGGCGCCCATCAGGGAAGGGGGGCAAGGGGGGTAACCGCCCCCCTAGCCAGAGAAAATTATACTACGCAAGATAAGGAACTAAAATAAAATGTTTATATGTACTTTCTTTCTATATATTTTGTATTAATTTTTATTTTATTTATTTATTGTCAACACAACAAGCTTTATAGCCCAATTAGTGTCGATATTTAAAATGCTTATTTACAGACATTATTATTACAATACTTCTAAATGCTTTGGAAGACGAAGACATATCACATATATCCAATTCGATGGTGTTCTACATATTTCATTGTAGGTAGTATAGCTGTGTAGCTGTATTGTCGCATGTCGTTAAACATTATTTTCAAAATTCGCAAATATGTCCCTCCCGTGTGTAGTATCTATTAACAAAAATTAACATTAAATTTAATAGTTCTTCTTGTGTTACAAAAATATCACTCTCCGCAATAAAACGAAGGAACTATTCGACCATTTTGGGCTTACAATTTTTTGTTGGTGAAACATTATTATCTACGAAATATCGCCCTCGTTTAGCGACATATCGGGACAATATTTTCCTCAAACGTGCGTCATGTGATTGTGCATGTCTGTAAGTCAACAAATTTATATGACGTTTCAAAATATTTTTTTTTTAATAAGAAAATTCAGTTAATGACATGCGACAATACTTTTGTCCATAGCTGTACATACTCTCCGGGTTGGTGACTTCGTAATTATATTGTCCTTGCCGATTTGCATTAGAAGAGACCAGCCCAGTGTTGTCTTCGCGAGTTTTTAATGACGGGACACGAAACTGTAACAATGATACTAAGTCTGTGCTGTCTAAGCCATTTTGAATTATTTTCCTTTGGTCTAATGAACATAACTATAGTACATTTTCTCTAATGTAGAAAGGTTGTTAAATTTTCTTCCCACATTTATTAAAAATCCTAAAATTTTAAAAGCTTCATTTGTAACATTTGTTATGTGGCTGCTAAACGTTAATTTCATATCAAACATGACACCAAGATTTTTAACTATAGTTATGTATACGTCGGACCTTCTTAATGCATACTTATGAATTTAACAATTAAATCTATAAATCGTTATATTTCTACTGAATGATAAAACTTCGTATTCATTTCAAGTTGATTGATAGCACACCAGTTAGTAAAGTTGCCTAAACTATGCTGTAGTTTTATGGCATCTTCATGGAATTAATTTTAGCATATATTTGAGGTCATCCGCAAATATCACTTTTTCATTATTCGGTATGAATTCCGGTAGGCCATTAATGAACAAGAAGAATAACAACGGTCCAAGATGCGAGCCTTGCCGGACTCCTGACAGGATATTCATCAGATTTGTGTTCCTTAAATAAAACAGACTGTCTGCGATTAGTTAGATAAGACCACATGAAACTAATAAGAATGGAGAGAAGTAATAGTGATTTAATTTACCTAGTAATATATTTTGCGATTAACTCTGTCAAATGCCTTTTCAAAGTCAATATAAATCCCATCGACTTGCTTTCCTTCGCCCAACGAGTTTTCAATAAAATCTATAACAACTACAAGGTTCGTTACATTCGATTTTTGTGAAACAATGCTATGTTGTTTAGTTGAGATAATTGTCTTCACATGATTAATAAATCGTTGAAATACAATCTGTATAGACATGTTTGCAAAAACTGGTAAGATTGCTTTAGACCTGTGGTTGGTAATTTCTCGTCTGTCGTTTGTTTTAGGTATACGACAAACTAAAGCAGATTTTCATTTGTTACGGAATATACATGTTCTTAGTGCCAAGTTGAACGCAATCAATAGGAAATATTTAAATTTATCAATACATCCTTTCACTATATAGGATGAAAATATGAGGATATGCCATCAGATCTAACTGTCGTTTTGGATTTTAGATTCTTGATAGCCTTTTCAATTTCATTCAAATTCCTTTGGCCAACAGACAGTATTTCTTGATAACCCCCTAGAATTACTATCAAAATTACTGAACGTTTGAGAAGAGGATACAAATACTGATTGGAAATACTGTGCAAATGTATTAGCTATCCCTTCATTGTTACACAAATCTGACCTTCAAATTTAAATATTTTTGGGAAGATGGTTTTCTTTGTTTTGTTTTTAATAAATTTCCACAGTTAACCTGGATCATTAGTTATATTATTTTCAGAATTTGACATACAGGTCTTATAGGTTATTCCTATGTCTTTCTTGACTTCCCTACACAATCGAAAAAATTCCTGGTAGTAGGGTTTTTAATTTTTAATTTTGTATGTAGACTTTATATGATAAATTGTTTAAACCTTGAATTTCCTAATAATATCTTTAGTAAACTAGCACGGATACTTTGAGACAGAGTTCCTTTTGCAGGGAAGACATTTGACAAATATTTCATAAAAATATAATAAAGTTTACTAACTACATCATTAACATTATTATACTCTTTTAAGCATTCTCAATCAACTTCCAGTATATTTTAAGGTAGTTTTAATATACTTCATGACATGGTTCTTTTTGTGCTCTTAATTTAGTAAATATTACCGTGGTTATCCTGTTGATAACTTTAGTAAGTCACATAAAAAAATGTCGCTTTATTTTTGCCCCCCCCCCCTCCCCTCTGAAAATCACAAGATGGTCGCCCTTGTTGACAATATGTTTCTTAGGTCGCGAAATCTGCCTATCAAGCACTCCTTCAATCATAAACATTTCATCAAGTACTACTTCGATTGTGATTTGCTAAACCGACACCACTTACGTCATTATGTGTCGAGATATGACGTCACTTGGGACGATGCAGTTGTAACTTTAAGCGCCTGTAGCTCTGAAAATACGCATGTTTTGAAATTTCTTGGAAAGAACTTTTCCATTGATGAACATAATCAACTCCGAAGATTGCGATATATTAACTCACATGAATGTCCTGCAAGCCCGTAGCCAAGGGGTGGCTAGGTGGGGCTTAGCCCCCTCCCTAAATTTTTCCTAGTCCTTTACCAATACTGTGCATATATGTACGAAAATTAAAGGTCGAACATATACTTGTTAAAATTTTAATAATTTTCTATAGGTGCTGTTAAATGTATATTATTAGTACAAATGTATGCTTTAATACAATATATCGTATTTCATTATTTTCGAATCGAATGCAACGCAACTCTTATGAATCGAAAAATCAGCACTTTAGACATAGTTTCAGAAGTACTTTCCTTTAGTAAATTTCAGAAAAGGTGCCCTTGACGACCCCTTACAAAATTCGTTTTGCAAGTTTCTTCTGCACGTGATATTGCAAAATAATATTCAAACGAATTAACGTCTGGTGATAATAAAAGGGCATTGTTAGAATATCGGGTGCGCTTCGGAAGGTGCACGCCAATTTATATAAAATTAAAGAAGAAATGAGATGTTTGCAGGCGTCACTTGAAGTTATTTTCATTTAAAAGAGACTATTCTCTCCCTATAAAAAATATACTCTAATAATACACATTGAAGTATTAACTTCCATAAATTAGCAGTCTACCTACACCATCAACTTAACTTTCTTGTTCAATAAAAAGCGCAACTAACACAGCAAAAATATCTAGTTAAGTCGATTCCTGTTTGTGTCAAAGAACAGATACCCCCACAGGAACTCGGCAAACTACCCTAAACATATAGGGATGGTTTAACATATAAAAGCACCTTAGGCACCATGGGAGTTGTTCAGCTCCTTACAAAAAACAAAAAACAATAAAAATTAAAAGAACAAAATTCCACACAGCTTCTTAAACAAATAGTGCAACAAAGATTCTCGGCCGACATCTGTGTATTTAGTCCAATCATGTCTAGGAGAAATAGACAAATGGAGAGAAATAAACTGGCCTAAAAGGACCTGCCGCTTAGGCGAAACTCTAAAAAACTTGACAAAAAAGGTAGCAGATTTATCACTTGCTATACCTAGTACGAAATAAAATAAAAACATAATATAGCAACGACATGGATTTTTAACAGCATCATGATTAAGGACATTTTCAAGAGTTTTACGCACGATGAACACGAGAAAATGAAATCCTCTTTTTATTATATTTTCTACAAAAAATGCTGGGTGAAAAGAAAGAAATTCACCAATAGTAAAAACAGGCATTGATTCAATTCGTAAAGAACCAAATAACAAAGATATAAAAGAAAACTTTCATCTATTAATATCGATATAATATTTCGTTTGTGAGAGATAGACGGACAGAAATCCACAATGTCGTATCTAGAAGTAGTTGAGCTTAAAAAAAAATCTTATTGGCGTTCAGAATTACTCATGAGGTGCGAGGTCCTTTTAGCTAGAGAAGCTACACAAATAGTTTCCACTGAACATACTACACATATCAGCCCAAATATCTTCCCACAAGCAAGTGAAAGGAGGAGCTGATTGAATTCCAAGGATGCGGGCTTCGATTTCCTAATAATCAGTCTATGAGAAGCAGATTGAGTCAAATCACATGTTGGTTTGGCAACCGAAACTGTAGGCTAGTATCGAAACCGACACTGGTCTGGTCGTCTCGATTTAAACAGAGAAATACATAAATTATTGCAAACCTTATCTATCTTAAATTTCTGGAAATAATAATGCCATGCTTGTAGAACAGTTCTGAATGCTAGTGTGATAATTTTGCATTAATATATTGGCTCATATACTTCATCAGATCAACCAAGTGATTCCTCAACTATCAGGACCGGTGCCCCTTCAAAAGATTTTGATTGGTGACAGGCCTGGGTTAAATCAAATCTAATATATCTAGCCATTTCACGTTACTACTTCTCCGTTACTTTTCCGTAATCATGCCTTATCAGCGAAAGCTATGAGCGATATTTGCGAAGAGGTAATGTAATATGTATACAGGGTAAAATAACACCGACATACCTCACGAAAATCCTTCAGTATATAAGCTCTAGTCCAGCAGCCGAGGGGTCATACGCAAATTTTTTCTATAAAGTTTTTATTGATGATAACTTTTAAGTAGAGTCCATTTGAGGCGAATATGGATGATGACACCTTGTCACCCTTGGGCAACTCCCACAATTTAAGACTGCGTTTGCCGATACCAACACTGTTCAAAACATTGTTCCATATGACTGAATAGTGTCATAACACACCAAAAGTTTGCTATTAAGTATTTTTTTCGTTAGTAACTTTGAAGTAGATGAAAATGGCTGATGACATTTCGTCACCCTTGAGCAACTCCCATAACTGAAGCTTCCGTCCACAAATAATGCCATTGTTCAATGCATTATGACATATGACTGAATAATATCTAACTACCACATACCGACACCAGGTGGCGAAAAAGTACTTGAAAGTATGAATGTTGTTATCTATAAGTATTTTATCTATGATACGTAGATGCAAGTTAATTCGAGGATTAAATATTTTGTGCAACTAACTAACTCTATGGCTTATGGAACTCGCAAGTTCATCGGCGCAGTAACAAATGCTCGCCACTGGATTATATCCTGGGCAACATCAAGCCAGTTTTCATCACGAACACCTACCTCTCGAAGATACCTTCTAATATTGTCCTCTGACGGACGTCTCGGCCTTCCCAATGGTCTCCTTCCATCCGGCCTTCCAGCCAGGATAGAATATAATCTTCGTTTTTTCCCCATCCGAGCTACATGGCCTGCCCGTGCACCTTAGTCGTCGCGATTTCATTATTTTTACAACATCTGATGAATCGTACAGTCTGTGGAGTTCTTCATTATGCAGTCTCCTCCATTCTCCAGTCAGCTCGTTCCATATATCTTTCTGAAAACCTTGTTTTCAAACATTCGTAATTTTTGTTCATCTGTTAAGGTCGTACTCCAACTTTCACAAGCGTTAAGTATTACCGGCAAAATAACCGTTCTGTACATTTTTAATGTCAATTTCCTTGATATTAATCGCGATGTTAGAAGTTTTTGGACTGAATAGAAACATGCGTTGCCCGATACTAAACGACTTTTCATTTCTTCCGTGACCTCATTTTTGCTTGTTACGTATGCTCCCAAGTAATTAAATTTGTTTACTTTCTCTATGACCTCATCCCTTTAATTCTTATATTTTTATTTCCTTAATTCCCTGTGTTTCGGCTTGTTATCATGTATTTTATTTTATCTATGTTTTGTGCAACTGCCTGTGAGAATTCACGAATATCAGAAATGTTGAAGAAGGACTAAAATAATCGTAACGTATTCAGTTTGCGAAACCGTTTGTTATTAATGACATAGCCTGTGGAAATATATATACATTAAACCTAGCTAACTTACATATTCCAATGTCATTTCTTAAGATAGAAAACGAGAACACATAATTAATTTTAGGAATGGGTTTATTAACGTAAAAAGCACAAAACAAGTTCAAGTTTTTTTTTCGTGAAAGATTTTTAAGAGAAAATTACCTTTAAAATACCACAAAGAAAATCTACAATACTGACGTCAAGAATTGATGAACACCGGATGAACCTTGACCGTGAATTAATGAGAAGATAGAAATTAAAAGTTACCTTTGATCAGTTACAGCTCCGTAATCCTGATGACTGGAAGATGATGGATTAAAATATCGGAATACTACCGCTGACATCGTAATAGAAGTTACAACTCTATTGCAGTTAACGATGTACTATTGCGTTAATATGTCATAGTAAGTAAATGACTTCAACCACATCAAACATTCACCCATATCCATTGTATTATAATCACTTATATATATGAAATTTAGTTCTATATATCCGTTAATGATTTACACTAAAATAATATAAAAATGTACTTTTACAATTAACAACAGTCATTTACACGAAAATCACGCGTACACGAAGTAACTTTTGTGTATCACTTAAACATCTGCGGCAAGTCAGTTCTGAAGGAAATCTTACAGAACGTAACCTTCTAACCTTTGATCTAATCTTGCTACATATTAAAATTTAGAACAGATAATGTACTCCACGTAGAATAGGACATTTTCTAAAAAAAAAAGATTGATAGAGAGCGTTCAGTTGGGCAATTGACCGAGGGTTCAATATACCGAAGATTGGCTGAAAATCTTCACGCTTCACATAAGTACGGAACATATTTAGGCGGTGTGTGAAGAAGGAATTGTTGTTGTTTTATTTAATTTACTTGACTGACAGCTACAACCTAAGCCTGTCACATATCTGAGGGATGAGGCCCAGCGACAAGCACCCTTCTAGGTGTAGGACTGGGACTGTATGCAAACTTACGGACTCTTCATAATAATTGTTGTGTGAAGTATTTAAAGCTATTCGAAAGCAATTTTGTGATTGAATATTTTAGTTTACGTCACGAAAATGGTTAGAGATAATATGAAAATGAACTAGTATTGTTCTCAGATAATGAACGGAATATGATTAAAAACGTGATATCAATGATTTTGGCATCAATTATAAACTAAGCAACTCGTTAGGACTTAGTTATAGTTCAATCAATGAATCCGTTGCTATTTGTCACATTAGTTAGATAAATCAGCATCAACTTAATGGAAATATCTGCAGAAGTATTTCTATATCGTTAAAGAATAATATATTATATCAAAATTAACCTTCTCTGGAAATTTTATGGTCATCCACCGCTCTTCCCGGAAAAGTTTTACACTAACACCCAAATATCTAGATGCCAAAAAGTCAGAACGTAGCCAAACTTTGCATATCGATAAAACAGATGCAGTATCTAGGAAAATCCTTATATATTTTCTTTTCCAGAACCTGTCATCCAGCACGAAGGGCGTAAATGGTAATTAATGAGCTAGGTCCGACGTACGAAGACTAGTAGATGCAATTCTGTGAACACTCTTTGGACCAGTCCTCGTGTGGAGCAAGCGAGAGAGTGGTAGCTTCTCGTACAGCAGGTTTTGGATTCAAGCCCTGATCGTGACATTTCTTTTGTACTATTTCTGTAGTAATTGTGCAAATGCTATACTTTACAATAAACTTTTCACAAGTAAAGTGATTGTAATTGTTTTTATTATTTTTTGCATTTCTTATTCTTCTTTTTGCTTCATTTATTTAAAAATCTGCTAATTTACATAGTACAGTTGTATGTTCACATAAAGAACAGAAACAGTATAAAAACGTGAATAAATAAACGGTTGGATTACACTGGCGGAAGCAATAATAATAATAATTCCTTATGTGTAATCCAAGGAATTATTCTAATTTTTATACTGTTTCTTCCCTAACTGTGCTATGTAAATCATCAGACTTAGAGAAGCTACAAAACAATAACATTCACTTAACATGTCAATAGCTTATTGAAAAACATAACATTTGCATATGTGCTACAGAAAATGTACCAAAAAAATGTCATGACCAGGGCTCGAACCCGGAACTTCTCACACGGGAAGCTAACGCTCTCGCGCTTGCTCACAGAATTGCTTCTACAAGTCTCCGTACGGCAGACCTCGTTCATTACCATTTACGCCCTTCGCGCTAGAAGGCAGGTTCTAGAAAAAATATATAAGGGTTTTGCTAGATACTCTTTCGATATACAAAGTTTGGATACGATCTGAATTTTTGACATCTGGATGTAAGAATTTTATATTAAAAATGATAGATATCTTGACATTGCGTGTTGTGAGGATATGGAAAGTAGATGACCATAATCACAAATAACAAAATTAGCAATTTGCTCAGTGAAGCTGAGGAAAACTCACTAAAAAAATAACCGATCGACCATAGAACATTCAGTAGAGTATTAGCTTCGCATTCGGAAAGTTCTGGGTTCGGTACCAGCGACCGACCGTCCTGACTAAGTTTTTCGAGGATTTTCCTTCGTCACATCTCGCAAATGCCGGAATAGTGCAAGCACCTCGAACTTAGCCCTGACTAACTTCTTCTTGCATCCTAGTACATTACCCTATCCCGGCCTAAGTCATTGATTCAACACAAATTCAAGAGGAAAGACCTTCCCTAGTAGCACAAAACGTTTGGAGAAACGTTGATTTTTCGTTGTATATATGGTTGAAAACCGGTTGGTCCAATGTTGTCCACTAGTCACCCATTTTACAACCAACCATTTTCCAACTGCATTTCAAAGTTGATTCAATGTTGAAGTTGATTGGAAAACTTCAACACACTCATCAAACGAAAATTTATGATTGGCGCAACCTTGTAACACAACAATTTTTTTTCAACCGTATTCACTATTTTTCAACATCGATCCATCCATTTGTGCTACAGGGGTGGATTAAAAGATGTGTAATCCCGAATTCTTTGAACATGGATATATGTAACGTACACTAGCTAGAATTTCTTTATTAATTAATGAAGCATATGTTTTTTTTCTTTATTATTATTTTTAAGTTATCAGTTATAAGTACTGAAAGCTTGTGTACGTGTGTCAATGACTCGGAAATCCAGGAATAGTAACTGCTTTTTCATATGAACTTCGTTTTCCCAAATTTTAAATTACAAAAGGAAAATTAAATATATCGAAGTGGCTTGGTTGGCAGAGTATCGGCTTCGTATTCTGAAAGTATATGGTTTGAATCCAGTGGTTGATTATCTTGACAAATAGCTTTTCAAGAATTTTTCCTCACATCAGGCTAATGCCGGGATGGTAGCTTCAAACTTAGGCCCTCCCAGCCTTAAATGGATGCTTAAAGCGATAAATACAATTCAATTCAAGGCATTTAATAGAAATTAAATTATTTTTCTTAAAAGCGCCAGAATTTATTCTGATCTTTATATAAATTAGTAAAACATGATAGATCTAATTAGTCAAATAACCACCCCAACTCCCATGATGCAACAAATAACGTCACGGACTTCGGATCACAATTGCAAGGACACGGGATTGAGCCCCGCTGTCAGCAATGCTAACTGATGTTTTCGAGTCTTTTCTTTAGTTTCACCATGCGAATGCCAAATCTTACTTCAATCAAGGCTCTGGTCGTTATCCTCATCATCCATATCCCTGGAAGAGTGATCGGCAGAAGGCGTCTTCTCTCATACGTCACGGATTTAGGCGAAAGTTGCAAGTTCAACCCAGAAGATAAAACTACTACTAATAATAATGGAACAATCCACACACAAAAAGAGTTTAGAAAGTCTCGCTTTTACTTACCTTTATGTACTTTCCACTTTTGAACAATACAGGATAACAATTTCGATTGTTCTTCAAGCGTTGTATACGTACGCTTCTTGGCTACTCCTTTCGCGTAGTTCCACAGAAAACAGAAAATTTAATAAGAAAAGTATCATGTTTTCTCGAATTAAAATTCATAATTATAATTAGACAACATCATAATCCAAGAACAAGTATCTAATCTTTTCTTTCTGTTCCTTTTTTTATTTTAGAAACGAATACAATCACTGTTCCTTCCTGCCACTAGAAAAGTTGAATAAACTTTTAGTTTACCGAAAACAGCTGACTGTATACGCGAAAACATACACACTCAACGCAAACGATTGGATGCGACAACATGTGTCAATGACTCGGAAATCTAGAAATAGCAACTGCTTTGCTTGTTCACCTGAACTTCACAACTTCATTTTCTTTCCAATCTTTTCTTTTCTTTTCTTTTCTTTTCTTTTCTACGAACCTTCACATTGTATCATGGTTTGGGCTTGACCTACTCAAAAAAAAAAAAAAGTTCGCTTGCTCTCTCTGTCCCAGCAAAATACTCTTCATTAGTTGCTTAAAAATGTTCCAAAGTTTAATAATAATCTAATAATCAGACGATAATAAAAATAGACACGCGCTTTCCGTGCCATCACATTGCGGCTAGTTTCTAGCTCGTCGCTGACACCAACCGTACGCTTCATCAGTAAATTTCTTCGTGTGGCATGTAACATTTAAAATCTAATTATCCTGCAGTTTACAATCATAGTGAGATTGGAGATTACTTTTTTTATCCACCCTCTTTGACAATCATCAAGGGTTTTCTACTAGTTAAACCAGGCAAATGGTGAGATGATACCTTGAAAGGCTGATTCCTTTCAAAATCTTTCCCTTTGTTGTTATTGTTGCTAAATATGTCCGCTGTAAAATGGCATAAATAGGGCTGTATCTGAAGATGTTAAGTCGGATCTGATTAAAAAACAAACAAAATCACTAGTTTTGGCGCAGCAAGAAATGGGGAAAGGTGCTGGGTCTATCTATTATGAGGTCTATGGTAATAACAGCTATAATCTATGTATTTTTATGTATAATCTAGGTAAGGAATCTAGTATATCTTACACTGCTTCGTTTAGAATTTTTTAATGTATTCTGTATTTTCGTATGTGTATTTTCTTGTAGTTGGGAAGAGCAGCGTATGCTGAGCTTCGCCCTGTAATGAAGACTAAAGACTAATTCAATTCAATTCAAATACATATTATTCTGGTATAACGCGCAGTCTTGCGCAACAAATTTGCCTTCTTCCATTCAAATTAGCTTTCTTTAATTTTAGTGCTCACTTATTGTACTGTAACATGAATTTTTCTGTTTTCTTTCATCTATATCATCAAGCACGTTGTTTAACATAAAATTCTAATTGATATACAAGCCTATGCTATCAGCAACGTATATAAGGTCAATCAGGTTGCGTGATATATAACTATAAATAATTACGCGTAAAATTTTACTAATTGTATATCGTCGTTGCGCCTCAAAAAACTGCTATATGACATTTTGGTAAAAAATGAGATATACAGTGCAAAAGACCCAGAAGATAATTGGGAATCGTCTCTTTAAATTTGATACTTGAATACCCAGTAGTTTCGCTGTTGTTTAAATATTGTGTTTTCAGCAACGTCAGAGTTAATCATCTAAATCCATTCTGTGAAAAAGCAGCACATAAAGCACTAAAAAAAACAACTTTTATGTGAATTGAATTTTATTTATGGCCTTTAGGCATCTAAGGTTCAGACAAGGATAGGGGAGATTAAAGAATTCGGGAAGGTGTCGCCCATGGCCTATGTTGAAGGTGCGATCTCGGCACTTGCCTGGTGTGATTAAGGGAAACTCCTGGAAAAACTCAGTCAGGATGGTCGGCCACTGGAATGGAACCCACCACTTCCCGAATGCTATGCCAACACTCTATCACTGAGCTACGGCGGCTCGGTAACTTCTATGTGAAGTGTACAACACATAGAGACTTTATCATTAAACAAATTGTGCCATTCGAGCATGCATGTGTATGATGAACGTTGATCACGTTTTTCGTTTCTCCTAGAAAGTTGCGGTTTTTGTACATTTTAGAGGCGCAACGACCATATATAAATAGAAATTTCGGAGGGAGCCCGAACCTCCCCCAGATAGTAAGCATTGAATTGCACACTATTTTCATTGAAGTTTGTTTTGCTCTGCAGTCTCTCACTCTTTCCAACCATTTTGCAATGCTTGTGCATTTCACACATTACCTTTTCATTCAATATCTTAATTTAATTTTTAATTCAATATCTTAATGACATCATTAGTTAATTTGATTCGTTAAGCGTTTAACTTGCAGGCAATGAAGACAAAGTAAATAATGTGTTGATTGATTAGTAGTCATTTTCAATGCCTGGTGTGCAATGTTTGTCTCTCAGATACTAATGACTTCAGTCAGCAGCATTATAATATGATGAATTTTGTAATTGATCTGCTGGTCAATGCTTATAACATTATGACAGATTTACTATATCTTCGAAAATTATTTAATTTTTGCAAATTTCAAGGTTTTCTCTAGAAAACAACAACTGAAATTTTTCTTTCACATGGCACAATTACACAGACAATCAGTCCAACTCACTAATTTTGTGTCAAACTACGGCAGGTAAATTGAGTTAAATTAAGAATTGTATCTTAAATTGTTGCAACTACGACTATAAAATATTTTAAACACTAGGACTATTTATGACGGTTCCTTCATCCTTGCTTCTAGCGCCAGTAGCAGTTACAGGACTTTCCCGAACGGTAATAGTCTCAAAATTACTACAAAAGGTTGATGGCAGGTGGCTTGACAGCTCCCTCTGAAGGCGAGAAGGCACTCAACAATTTCTTTTTGGTGTCAACAAGCGACAACCTTTTAATGCCAGAAGAGCCGGTGACAACTCGGGTGATGATCCTGGGCTACAGACGTTTCCCGTTGGAAGCAATGGGCGTTATCCCTTTCTTGCCACGATCTTCTGTCGGTGATTCAAGGCGTCCGGTTGACCACTGCAGCGTACGTGGTTTTCCCCAAGAGAAGAAATGAGTTCCCTAGCTAAATTCTTCAAAGAACAAGAGATTCCCGCACCAACGGACAATCTCTCGCCAAGAGTAGACTGATCTCTCGAATTACCAAAGAGATCTATATTGATCTCTCGAGCCAACCAAGAGGCGGGGGATTCTTCGGTAAGGGGCGGTCTCTCGCATCCACCAAGAGTTCGTTACTCTCGAATGAGAATATAGCCCTCTGGCATTTAACAAAAGATCTCCACTCTCGAATTTCCAAGAGATCCCAGGGGATTGCCTTTCACATTTACCAAGAGACTAGCAAACCCTCTCGCAATGAGAAAAGGTGGAACATCAATTTAAAAAAACAACAATAATTCATTAGTTGGTGCACGTACATTCGTGCTTGTACGTTGTTCTTTCTACAGAGCAGAACCAGCTTCGCCAGGTTATCCTGACTAGTACACACTTATTTTTGCCTACAATAATATATCATGAATAATTTATTAGTGAAGAATACTCAGTAGCTGTCAAGTCTTTGTGACACTTTAGTTTCACTTAAAAACCATCAATAATAATTAAGATAATAAAGAACTCGATTTATAAAAATTCACAATGTCGCGCGCCATCTACTAGGCACGCCGGTGACAACTGTCACTAACTCGCACTGAGGCGTGACCCGGTGGCCGTGACATATTATTTTGCCTTATGTAACAAGAAGTTACCAACCTTTGATTTAAAATTAATATTTTGACTCTATAATTGACGAATGAATATATATATTTGAAGAATATAAATATCAGCGAGTTCCATGAATGTAATTTGAATATCTATTTAAATTTTGAATATTAAATTAATTTGTTTTATGAATTTATGAGGAATCTATCTTACCCAATAGCTGAAAGGAATATCTTTAATATAAATTAACAGAAAGGGATTTGCTTAATTCAGAGTGTAACTGAAAATTTATTCAGTTTATAGTTCAGCACTTCAATGTATGATTTCAGGCAACATTTTAATTCACCGGACACAAATGAAACAATTCTCAGCTAGTAAAGTTCGAGTAATTCCAATGAACTTAACTTGGAGATTGTCACCGCTTACTTGTAATGGAGGATAAAGCAAACTACGTATAAACAATATGAACCTAAGTAGGAGTTAGTAAATAATGCTTTGTATTGAGTAAACTGCGAATACGGTATGAAAAGTTTCCTGGAGTTACATATGTATGCTGCCAGCTGGGTATCCATACGGTTTATTGCGGTAGGCCAACGACTGGAAGGTCCCGAGTTCGAGTCCCGGTTGGGGCATGGGTGTGGATTTTAATGGCTAAAGGGTGAGTCGTTACGGGCCGAAGTCCAAAGTTACTAGACTGGCTCATATAAAAATAAAGTCCACCAAAGTTTTACATATGTATGCTTATTGATGTGGAGACATATTTACTTACAATTCTGTCCAAAGTTTAAAATTATTTTAGTAAATATGAAATGAGTAATGAATTATGTTGTTAGATTTTCTAATGCTTTCACTATTTTTCCTCAAATATATCGACGCAAACTGGAAGCAATCAAGAAACTAAAATGTATCCTCCGGGCCGGATTTGAACCAGCGACCTATGGATAACTGTTGCTTTTCTACCAACTACAGTCCACCGCTCTACCAACTGAGCTAACAGAGGAATTACATGAAAAGCTTCCAATGGATTCATTAGTCATGTTTACTCATTCGTAATGTTACGTAATTAGTTCTTTGCTGAGAAGAAAAAATTCAGAGAATAGCACTACAGAAATATAAGAAAATGCATACATTAAATGTTTCTAATTAAATGCATGCATTAAATAAGAGAATGAATTATTGATCGGGTCTGAAGTATCCTTGATTTATCTACTTTATGGTATTTCTATTACAATATAAGAAAAACTTAACCTAACCTTTTCTATTTGAACCTAAAAAGGAAAATTCAATTACACTGTTCTTCATTTTTCTTGTTGATTTCTTCCAGTACAACTAAAGACCATTAATGTAACTCTTTATGAGCACCTCATACTTCCTAATTATTTACTGTCTTCTTGAAATAATACAATTATAGTTTGATATCTACGTTTGTTTAAATAAAAATTATTCTAAAGACATCAGATTGTTGGTGTTGATTTCTGTATTATAAATTACAATAATAAAATGGAACTAGCTTCTGGCAGACTTTGTTTAATTTTATAGAGTTGAAATAAGGTCGAATTTAAGCAGAAGATTAAGTTCCTTCACATCTCTTAGATGCAATGTGGTTTCTAATATTAAAGTTTTATGAAGAAAGATAACTTGATTAGATTTCCCATATTATCAGGTAGAGATAATATTTAGGATGAACGAAATGAGATTTAACGAATAATTCTTAGATGCTTTCTTCCCCTCTTTTTACTTAGTATATCAATGTAATCAATGATTTCAGCACAATCAGTGTGCACTGCGTCGTTTATTGTTTCAGCAATATAGGCCGATTAGATTGTTAGATTAGATTTTTCTCGGGAGGTCCAAGTATTAGTTAAGTACTTTCGCATTAGTGATAATTGTTTAAACTTGGAGTTACGGGCTGAGAGTTAGTTCTGGCTCCAGGTGGTAAAGAATTTCTCCGACTTGAGATATATTATTATTGTTATTATAATTTTCCCTTTTGAGGCCTACTAAAGTCCTTCCCTACTACAATTTTATAGTTGGAGTTAGACATGAAATGAGGTCTTATACTGATTCATTGTGCGATCTCTGTGCTGTGCTTGTACTCATTTTTTGTAATTTAGTTTTATGGTCGCTGATACATTGATATAAATAAGTTTATTTCTTTTCCTTTGCGCCTAATTATAAAAACACTTCTATTTTATCAACACCTATAATAATTGTTTTCTTAGCAACCCATTTTAATTATGTATATCTACCTCGTTTAGTAGATATCCTATGTGATTCAATGGAGCCTAATATTAGATGAGTGATGAGAACTATTTACTATGACATTGAGTTGTCCTTCTTTCCTTCTGTCCTCCGCTGAGCATGCGATTTGGACCTCGGATGCTGCATGAGTTTTGGATGCACTCTGTTCTTTTTTGCCTTTTCTGCTTAGATTGATGTGTTCTCCACGGTGCATCACATGACCTACCTCCTTAAAGCCCCGACCTCCGCGTCATCAGACTTCCATTTGTTGACTGCAATGTAGGGAAGCCTTCGGAGATGGAACTTCTTTGGTACCGATAAAGTAGAAGATGCAATCAGAAGGTGTGTGAAAAAGTGCCCAAAATAATTTTCGCTAATTTTCCTCCGACAAGTAGGTTGAAAGGTGACGAAAATGCATCGCCGCTGAGGGAAGTTTTATCAAGTATCATAAGCTAATAGCTGAACAGATGCTCTACAAATGTGTATAACTTCCTTTCTCTTTTACTATTATTACAGAAGTTATGACCTGGCAGACATTACGTCCCTGATATCTTCACTTACAATCCTGTTGAAATTTTTAATTATTTTTGTATAGATTAAAAGAATAATCTTGTGAAATTAAAAAAAATTACACTTTCACTTTGTGTCAAATATATAGAGACCTCGGGCTGTCCGAGAGGTTAGCGAGCTTGCTTTCTGTGTGCATGGTCACTGGTTCGATTCGCGAGGGTCCATTGAACGTAGTGTTTAGGACTGGAGCCCACTTTACAAAAAAAACTGTACGTCCCGTACTTTGCTCACCAGCACGTTTAGGACGTTAACAACAGTTCAATCAAACAAATATATACACCAAAACTGGAATGAACAAAAAAACTTCCTCCGGGCCGGATTTGAACCAGCGACCTATGGATAACTGTTGCCTTTCTACCAACTACAGCCCACCGCTCTACCAACTGAGCTACCAGAGGAATTACGTGGAAAAGTTGCAATGGATTAATTACTCATGTTTATTCATTCGTAATGTTACGTAATTAGTTCGTTGCTGAGAAGAAAAAGGTCAGAAAATGTCACTACAGAAATATAAGAAAATGCATACATTAAATGTTTCTCATAGAAATCCTACCAAATGTGTGGTCAAAATACCCCGGAAGGAAAACAGTCTGCGGGAAGATTGACTATTATGATGAACAAATTAAATTCATGTGTTCATCAGTGGTTTCTGATTTTCATTAATTTATTAGTTAATACATCTAATGATTTAGGATTTAAACTAAGGGAAAAGTACATAATTGTGCATTCCTGTCAGTAGGTGATGACGATAGGAGCAATCACTTAAATTGCTCTGTTGAATTCCTTTCAGAAAGTCTGGAAACAGTATTCAATAGGTTCTTGAAAGAGAGAATGAATTATTGATCGGGTCTGAAGTATCCTTGATTTATCTAC
>JAGDQP010014435.1:1207-45201 GCA_022664845.1 Lepisma saccharinum | reverse complement strand
TTATTTTATTTTACCTTTGGAATATATTGGTGTTCAAACTTTCAACAGTTGGTAACCCTAACGTTGCTTCGAAAGTGATCAACTCTCTTGCAAAGGACTGCCTACTTCAATGATGATTAGATTAAGGGAAGGCGGGGGGAGATGAGATCGGCAGACGTAAAACTGCGCATTAAATGAAAAATACAAGTACTACGGACCCCACTCGCTTTCCACATATGCTTAAATGCATCTCCACAACGGCGAACAGTATGAATTAAAAATGCAAGGAAAGCTGTTCTTGCATACGTTTCTATTTTCCTGCTTAAGAAAGATCATATGAGAGAACAACATATACTTATTTCATCTGCGTGTTTACAACTGAAACTATAATGTTTCACTCAACAGCTGAATGGAGTCGAAAATCTGTGACAGGGATGTACTTGCTATCGGCGTGAAATGTTAAAACAATGCAACTGCGAAATGGTTGACCATCACGAAATCAGTCAATAAGCACACTTTCTCAAAGGTTGAGCTTTAGCGTCGTAAGTACTACTCTTGTCAATGTACTACGTAAACTCACGAGACATCCTGTACATACAGTGTCCCTAAAATACACGGCCAGAATTTGAGAGGTGATTCCTGACATCAAAGCAAGTAAAAAGGTTCGTATGAACGAGAGTGAAATTCCGCTTCGTTTTGGAGATCCAACATTTCCAACTTGGAGCCCAAAGTCAACGCCTAACAATGGGAATGACTGTCTTAGCAGTACACAGTCGTAGTCGAAATGTTGGGTTGTGCACTTAATAAGAGATTTTAATGGTACATTGTGTTTCAAACATCGGGCCGTGAAGTTTTCATGTTTCTTAAGGATAATTCCAATTAGGTTACCCTTCTCCGGGAAAGAACTATACAATTTAGTAAGAGTTTTGGAGACAGATTTTTTTGCCAACGAATACAGATATATATATATACACATACATTTATACACAGTGAAACCTCTAGTAACGGACACCTTCCGTAACGGACATATTTTGTAATCCCCAACCATCGCTATAAGAAACGTATTGGGAAACCACTGTAACGCGGACGCTCTGTATTGCGGACACGGACAGTGTTTTCTGTCATATATAGGCAATAGTTACATCCTTATAGCGGTCACTTTCAAAGTGATTTCCGCGAATTATTAACATGACGACTGTCATGTAGAATGGTTGGGCAAATTGCCTTCCACAGTTCGTAATACATTTTTAACGCTGACATTTTGTCATGCATTTCCGGATAAACTTTACGCTTGAAGAGAGAAACATACTCTTATCGTATGGTAAAATAGCAAAAGAGCGGTGCAAGTTATCCATGACGAAACAAATTACACAAAACAATAATCCGTTTCTCGGTTTTGGAGTATTTCTACTTCTCTCTTTTTCTCTCTCTAAAAAAATCACAAACATACGGAAGATGTAATATGTAGTGATACAAGAAAACTGCAAATAAATAAACAAATAATAAAATGTAATTTCTAAATTGGCCCTGAGGATAAAGTACAGTTTAGATAGCGAAGGGCAATGTAAGTAAAATTTTAGTTATATTCATACATTATAATTGCTTCATCCACCAGTGTAATAGGTCTATCACCTCTTTTGATTGCATATGACGTTGCCCACTAAGAAAATACTGCAACCTCTGCAAGGCGGACACTTCTCTACAGCGGACATTTTTCGATTCCCCATGGCTGTCCGCTCTAGAAAGCTTTTACTGTATATATATTTTATTACCACGCTTCTTTAGCTAAATATGAGAAAAAAGATATATACTTTTATGTATAAGTTTTCGCTGACATGAGTAAACTTTGGTTTAAGAAATTACAAGGGACAGAAAGTGTCGTATTGTGTTCCACGACGTGGTCACCCACCGCTTCGGTGGTACAAGAGAGACTTTAATCAGAGAGTGATATCCTGTACTTGTGCTTTACGCTCAAGTGGTACTTCTAGACTTCCTGTTCTTCCAGAGCAGGACAGTTTAGAAAAAGTAACTGCGACCGAAACAGCTACACTGTCAAAAAAAACAGAAGCACTTTTTCTTCAAATGATTACTTTTTAAATGGTAATCCAAGTTAAACTTTAATTTACGTTGTACAGGGTAATCCATATAAATGTTTACTATTTTTATTCATTTATTGTTTCCTTAAAAGCTTGAAATTAATTTTATTGCCAGTAAGTCTCGGAGAATCAGTTTACGTGTCCTTGACTGACATTACCAGACGGTGGTCCATTACTACCTATTGTTAAAAGGTTGAACAATGTGCGTTTCACTTCCCACTACATACGGAATTACTTGGGGGGGGGGGGGGAGTCATGGAACTTCATATCGGGGAATTCCGAAGGGCAGCGAGTTCTCTTCTGAAGTCGAAAAGTCTAAGACGATGACAGGACCAAATTGTCTCCATTTGGAAAAATCATGGCAAATTTAGGCTGCCGCCATCTTAAAATTTCGCAATTGAAGTGGCGGTCTTGGAGTACAGAATTCAAACTGAAATCAATTCCCATAAAACTCTCCGATATGAAAAGTGCCGAACATCTGAATTTCTTTTAAACAATGAAGCTGTACGCAGTGTGATAAGTGATACGTCTAGGCCTTCACTGGTTCAACATTTCACCAATCAATAATGGACGACAGTCTTGTGCTATAATTTCTGCCAGGAGCCCCGAACCTTCATTCCCCAGGATTTCAATTTAATATGTAAGGCTTTTAGGCAACTTCGGCTCAGGCCGTATGGATGATGATGAGATGAATTGGTGGAATGAAGAAAGTGGAAGCACCCCGAGAAAACCCACGTACACGGTGTTTGCCCGCCACAACGCGAACATCGCATGATCAGGTATTGAACCGCAATTCTCCTGGAGTAACTACGACACTAAAATCCGATTTGAAAGTTTCCAGTGACTTCCACAAAGAATAAACAAATAATTGAAATCGTCAACGGTTATAACATAGATCTTAACACTGTACCTTCTCATCAAGTTGTAAGTGGAATGAAAATGGCGCTAGTCGGCCCATAGCTTTCCCATGACTTTGCACTGCACCTTTTAATGCTGAATACATTTTGTATTTCTTTCAAAGAATGTTAGATACACTAATAATGAAGGTGGTATAATTATAGCTCAATGTGTGGTCTAAAGTTAACGGAGAATCACGGGCCACTTGGCGGGCGGGGATAGGTGAATTAAGCGAGAGCTCGAGTCGACAAGCACTGCGTTGCGTTGCTAAACGTATTCCCTGTATAATTGAAAGCGGAAGGTAACACCAACCATCAGTTAGTGATCACAAAAGCGAGGGAAGTTATGCATCGTGAACAGAGAAGTTATATATCGTGAATCGTGATCCTTCGGGATCAAAACAACTGAAATTCGAAGTTAAACGATTAGATAATTCGAGCGTAAGAGCAGATTACCAACTGGAAATCTCAAATAGGTTCGAAATCTTAGCCGACTCTAGTAATAATAAAGATGACATGTACACAACGCAGAAAAAACAGAGAAATTTAAAATCTATACAGCAGAACCGTGATTACCCGAACCTAGCGAGATCGAGGTCAAAACGTCGGTATTTAAAAAAAAGAAGAAAAAAAAGACAATATTGCAGCCGAATTAAAGCAGGAGGAACGGCACTAATCAAGGAACTACATAAATTGATAAACGGTATATGAAGAAAGGAGAAGCTCCCAAAGGAATGGAAAACCTCAATAATAGTTCCGATTTACAAAAAAGGCGAGAAATCGGACTGTAATAATTACCGCGGAATCTCGTTACTTCCAACCTGTTACAAAGTGTTAAGTAATATTCTATTAACACACCTATACGCAGATGAAATAATTGGAGATCACCAATGTGGATTTAGAAGAAATAGATCCACATTGGACCAGATTTTCGCCTTGAGACAAACATTGGAGAAGAAATGGGAATAGAATGGGACGGTTCATCAGCTATTCATTGATTTTAAGAAAGCATATGATTCTATCAAAATGGAAAAGTTATACAGTATCCTGATACGATTTGGAATTCCGAAAAAATTGGTTCAACTAGTGAAGATGTGTCTCAGCGACCTCATAAGCAGAGTACGGATAGGTAATAATATGTCAGGTAGTTTCAAGTTTCGCAACGGATTGAAACATGGCGATGCCTTGTCACCACTACTGTTTAACTTTGCGTTAGAATAGGCGATTTTAAAAATTAAAGGGGACAAAAAGGGACTATCATTGAATGGTTTGAATCAACTGTTTGTATACGCGGATGATGTAGATTTAATAGGGGACGATATAGATACACTACAAAGCAACACCGATGTCTTAGTAGAAGCGTGCGGTGAGACAGGTCTACACGTAAACATAGATAAAACAAAGTACATGACAAGAAGCGGAAACACAGGGAATGAAGGAAATAAAAACGATGAGGTCATAGAGAAAGTAAACAAATTTAAATACTTTGGAGCATACGTAAAACAAAAATGAAGTAAGGGAAGAAATAAAAAGTCGCTCAGTATCGGGGAACGCATGTTTCTATTCAGTCCAAAAACTCATAACCTCGCGATTAATATCAGGGAAATTGAAAATATACAGAACGGTTATTCTGCCGGTAATACTTTACGGTTGCGAAAGTCGGAGTTCGACCGTAGGAGATGAACATACATTACGTGTGTTTGAAAATAAGGTCTTGAGAAAGATATACGGGCCGAAATGAGTGGAGAATGCAGGAGATTGCATAATGAAGAACTCTACGGACTGTACGACTCACCCGATGTAAGAATAATGAAGATGGGCAGGCCATGTAGCTCGGATGGGAGAAAAACGAAGGTTATATTCCATCTTGGTTGGAAAGCCGGAGGGAAAGAGACCGTTCGGAAGACTGAGACGACATTGATAGGATATTAGAATGGAACTTCGAGAAGTAGGTGTTTGTGATGAAAACTGGCTTGATCTTGCTCAAGATAGAATCCTGTGGAGAACGTTTGTTACTGCGGCGATGAACTTGCCAGTTCCGTAAGCCATAAAGTAAGTTAGCATAATAGGCTGTATTGCGGTTCATTACCGTACTCACATTTACATTCAATGTGAAGTAAACAGTTATCACTAAACAATATTTGTGTTTATCATGCTTTCGGTTGGAACAAATCCTACGTCTGGAGAAATATATATAAAAAAATTAGAAACTATTTATAAAGCTCTGAACTGAGGCTTTTCAAATTGTTCTGAATGACAGGGAATCTTTGTGGTGACAGTCAGTCAACTAACATCCTTTCGTGAGCAACTGAGCAACAATTAAAGAGGTAAGCATTTTTTAAACCCACGAACAACAAAACTCAAATAAGTCTATAATAATATACAATATAAGCCACCGCCAGCAGGCTTCAGCAGCATACATCCTATTTGGATGGTCAATGTTCGGTTGTAAATTTTGTGGCGAGACCCTCCCAATGACACCTCAACCACCTTCCTAGACCTAGTAGACGGACAGAATGGTTGTATAAGGCTTTACAGCATAAGCTGCTGAAGCCTAAAATGGGACATTATATGCGCGTATCCCTTAAAACGACGACTCTGCTAATCTTGTTGTAACAGTTCATCTGAAACTGAATAAACGCTCCGCAACATCCTTAGAAAATCACTTTAGACGACAAGCGTATCCCGTATTTTTTATTTTTGTCCTAACAATGCACGTAGTTTCAAAGATTTGCCTTTCCCCCCCTTTTTTATCTTGCCTCTAAAGTAGACTGATTATAGGACTTCCCTACAAATCCTGTCAAGATTTTTCTGAATTGATTCTACTCCCTTAATATCAAAACGCCAATTGGACTGCAGTACTGTTTCAGAACCATAGCACGCCTGTATTAACACGAACTTAAACATTGTGGATATCAGCTCGTTTACGTTAAACACAACTCAAAGAACAAACAGAGGCAGAAGAACGTGATATTGACCTGCATGCGCCGATCCAGCCCGGCCAGATAAATATTAAAAATTCTTGGCCTAAGCCCGGCCCGATAAAGTTTAAAAACTTTTGGCTCGAGCCCTAATCTTTGTGAAAATTTAGCATTAAACCTGGGCTAGGCCTAACTAACTTTGAGAACGTTTTCTAAACTATGGCTCACAGTCTCACGCATGCCTTCCAAATAGTACCATCTATATTTGTAATTGGAAAGGAAGAAATCATATAACTAAAACTCTTTAACACACAATTCACAAGCTACTATTATTATAAAGGTGGAACACAATGAATTGCTAATGTGTTACCCGCAGAAATAGCAGGCGTTCAATCCACGGGATGGACACCAAAGGATATTCTATAAGATTTAAGACCTGAGCTAATCTCTTGATGAAAATTACCGAAAGATGAACAGAATGTTTTGATTATTTAGAACGTAGAGGAGCTTTTCCTGGTTTACGTAAATACTGGTCTCTGTACTATCTTTAAACTTATTTTTTAAGCTAGACGAGCTGAAATTCGAACTTCGCTTTTTCAGTTTGACTTACAAAGCTGTCGAATGATAATCTCTCCCAAACTACCTATCTGGCAGTGAATGCCCAAAGGCTTACTCCAACAGTGCAACACTGCCATGATGATTAAAAACTGTAATAATTCAACGAATTTGGCAAATCTTGCTTAATGTGCATGAAAGAGGTAAGAAACTTAAGTTTCTGATGAGACTTGCAACTTGGATAATGTTTCGTCTGGCGTATTCGAGATAGCTCCTTCGAATAGTTAAAATTTACGTAAGAAAGCCAGAAGGTTTGTGAAAGCGTGTTTATCTTATAAAGCAGTTTCCCATTTGATGGTCTCCCCCGGATCCCTAGGGAGGTGGGTAAAAATTATAAATATCAAATATACTTTTAATTAAATGTGCTCAGATTTGCCATTTTAACTAGTGTTATACAATTATAAATCAAAATAGTGCTTAAAACGCACTCTTAGGCATTTTAACATAAAACAAAAAACTTTGTACACTTGCAATTTGCAGGAGAGATAGTATTCATAGAACAGATTGAAACCTAATGAATGCATATATCAATCACACTGCTACTGTACTTGACCCACTAAAGCAATCATTAAAAGACCTGAAACAAGATATTTATCGCCGATTTCTTCACGGAGACAATACAAATTTATGAGCAAATTGTAAGAACGCTGTCTACTTTCTTTTAATTTCGTAGCATCTGTTAAACGCTCTTGCCGTGCAGGAAAAGCATATGATCGACACTTTTAGGATCCAGATTTGTACATCGCTCTTGAATGCGGTACCCAGCGACACTAAAATTTCGTTCCCACGGGCTGCTAGTTGTGGGAATGCATAACATTTTCCTTGCTACCTTACTTAGAGCGGGGAGATGGAGCTGAAGTTTTCCCCAAAATTTAACTAACTCGTCCAAACCAACGTTGTATTAAACTCGCTAGAAATCATATCTAAGTATTTTTAAACTTCGTCTTGGGGCTCGGGGCGCGCATCCGCCACTGCTCTAAAATTCAAAATCACTTCGTTTTGGTGAGGATTCGAACTGAAGAGACATCTTTGAAAGGAACCAAAAGTTGAATTCGTTCTTTGATAAGATTCCGATCTACTCCACTTAGCCTGTCTTCTTCACGTTTAAGTATCCGAACCTGTATTTCTTCGTACACGCTTTGCAACATGTCAACTCTGCTGTACCACCGACGTTCACATTCTTGATGGACAGTTCTGTTTTAAGTACTTCACTTCTCCAGAGGACTTTAAATATGACACAAGGGACTTCACTACAACAAATACGTTATCAATTTCAGGAGCATTTTAGTATTTCATGACAGTGTGTGGAAGATCTGCAACAGGCAAGTTCCCATAAGACACTCCCAGTCCCAGTTAAGTCTGACAGAAATGGGTAAATCCTTCACCAGCAACAAGTTCGAACGGGCAAAGGTCACTGCAACATGGTTAACTTCTGATTTTACAGTGGCCGGCAATTTTTGAGTTAGATGTTGCGTAATCTTTCATTGTTGTGGTAATGGCTTACAGACTGCAGTGTAAAGAAATAAACGGTAGTCCCTGTTTGTGGTGAATGCAAGAAAACCTTCGGACAAGTATTAGGTTCTTTGAAACCTGTCTCGTTAGATGTCTTTTTCAATAATTACACTGATTTTTTTCTACACGTCGCTCTTCCCGCATTCTTTTCTAGTTGCAATACATTGTCCACTTCGCAATTTTGAAATCACATCGTTACTGTTCACTTTCACGGGATCTTAAACATTCGCTGAAGAATCTTTTCCACAAAACTTAGCACACAGAATGTCAACTGCACTGAATCATGAGAGAGGATGCCTCGTTAAGTTTGTCACTGAGTGAAGTACTGAGCAAAGAGGATACAAAACACGTGCAATTCAAGGAGGAATTGAGCGGAAACTGTATCAGTGCACCATACATACATCAACAGAGGTTAGTTTTTGCGTAAAGCCAAAGCATTCCGAATGTTTTTTGTTTTTTTTTAAGTCAGGCTACTAAAGGCAAAAAAAGAAAATTCGTACGGAATATGAGATCTAAACCAGCCGAACAACAAGTGTTTCTTGGTCTAAGCAGATACCGCACGACGTAGAGTAGCAGCACATTTTATCTCAAACTTAAAAAACCCTACTTGTAGGCCATTCGGCCCGTCACGCTTTCAGCTTGTTACCTTTGCTGTAAAATTCAGACCGGCCATCGTGACTGATATTTTTCAGGTTATTCCTGTCAACAGGCAAATGCAGGGATGGCACCTTCAACATAGGCCCTGGCCGACACGTTCCCGAATATTTTACCCTCCGCTATCCCGACCTGAGCCTTAGATACCTGTTAGTGTATTATAGTATTGCTTGAGAGTGAAGAGCTCATGTTTGGCTTCGCTCACAAGATGGCATTCCATTGCTGTTTTGGTTCTTCTTTCTCCCCTTCTCAAGATTTATCACCCTACTGAGGGGGTGAGAAGAGGGTTGACGCGGTGGACACTGGACAACGGTCAGTTCCATTTTGAGTTTGGTGGCAAAAAGTGTCTGTGTTTTTACAGCCCAAGTTATTTCCTTTTTAACGTGTGTGTTGTTCAGTAACAATTGAACTCACTATATCATTTGATCATCCAATTTCAATTCGTTTTGTTTTTGTGTTTATTACTTAGACCAACAGATACATTATCAGAACCAACAGATGGTCGCGAGTGAAACAAATAGCGAACAGTCTATTTTGTTAACATGTAAATATTCGCCCAGTGAGAATAACCTGTATATTGAAACTTCTTCGCTTATTATAGCATAGTTTGTTAAAATAATATATGTGACATAAACGATATTTTTCCATTCCTTTTCCCTCGTGTATCCGTGGATAGAACCACGAAATTAAGTTCACTTATTACCAGAGGTCCCCCGAAACTTTTGTATGTTTTAATCATCATCACAAACAGTACTCAAATACACCAACATTACCTAAAGGCCTCAAATAAAATTCAATTGAACTTTTGGCTCAGGCCGGATTAATGATGGTAGAATTGGTGGAAGGGAACGGAAGAACAGATATACGTTGTTTGTCCACAAAGGAAGCCCACAGGGCACCAGCCGGAATCGAACCGACGACCCAAAGCACCAGAGGTGAGTGCTCTACCATCGAGTCACCGCGGCCCTACTTCAAATTGGGTACGCGAAACTTCTAAGATGAGTAACCGCGTTGTTTCTCACAACCTAAAGGGTTTAACTGACTATTCTCGTACAACCTTTTAACCCACTGCATTTACAACCCCTGGATGGATGGATCCAACTTTCAAGAAGGATCATCGTTTGTCGTGCGAACCATCTAGCCCAGGGGTGTAGTATCAAAACGCTTTACATCAAATGTTGCAAATTATGGATAAATATAAATATGTTACAAGATGCATAATTATTGTTACATCAGAACCTGCGTAGAAGTATTGGAAGGTATAGCTGTGGACAAAAGTAGTGTCACACATCGTGAAAGAACATTTCTTTATCGCCCTTATGAGGACAGTATTGTCCTCAAAAGTTTGTCATGTGATTCATTGTGCATATACCTGTAAGCCAACAAACTTATATGATGTTTTAATATATTTGAAATTAGAAGTCAGTTATAGACACGCGAGAAAACTTTTGTCCATAGCTGTACAATTTTTATCTAAGAATAATCACGCATTTTGTTTAAAGAAAAAAAAGTTAAATTCTTTAATCTGTGAAATTTAGCACATCGGATTTTGCTACTACACACCTCATACATAAATATATGAGTACGAGGGAGGAGTCCTAGCTTCACGACGGGTGAAGACCTAACCTAATTTGAAGTAGGTATCCACCAGCATTCGATGAGGTGTAAAAAATCACCACCCATCTTGCATACAGGAATATTTTGGGAGGAGCAGAGATTATTCTTCTGTGTATGACCTCCCATTGACTGCTATTCACGGCTGAATGCGTGGTGGGAAACAAGGATGAGACTGCTGGGAATACGCGGCTGACCCGTGTAAGCAGTGCGACGCTCAGGTAGACCCATCAGTATATATTTTGACTGGGCTACTATAATTTCCCTGTTTTACAAGGCAAATGCAGGGATGGTACCTTGGGAAAGGCTGACACCTTTTCTATCCTCTACCTAATCCGTCCCGGCCTATGCCAAAAGGAATTCAATACATTCAACATATGTATTTCACAATGATGAGCCAGGGCGCCTGCTTTGCACGTGGTCCCACGGAAAACTCTTGCAGGACAAGGGAGGAACCATGACCTGTAAGTACAATATCGGTATTCGCCTAGTGAAACAGGGAAACGCTGCAACATTTCGGTCACTATTTTAGCCCGGATGCCGCTCCGAAGACCGTGATTGTAACCGCTTCTTAACCACGGGAAGCAAATATGAAGTCTGCCAGCAGCAGCTCTGGCGTTTATTTAGCAGTCCCGACGCAACTGCATTCTCTTCACTTACATCGTCGCTCGAAACATGAGATAACCTCTCTCAAAATTACAAGGTTTTAGGTGCATCAGTAACATGTATTTTCGAAGTGGTGTCTATGCGCTCAGAAGGCGACACTCACGTCTTCTGGAAATACATGACCTACAAACACCCATAACCTGCGACGTAAGTCCTGGCTGTAATTTTAAAAAATAAAATAAACCAATACCACTTTCGTATGCACACGACAAAAGGACAGAACTTCTGGCTCGCCTCTGTGAAACTTAACCTCTGGTTAATTCAAGTAGCACTGAAGTTTCTTCGCCCCTGGGTTTAAATGTACTTTATCTACCACCCAAAGATGTAAAATTTACAGAAGAAATGTGACCTTTGCAAACTTAGCCAGTGGTGTTAAAACGCAGCGCACATTCTGTTAAGTGTTAAACGTGATATGCAGCGCATATATATAATAATAATAAACTATTATGGCTTTCTAACCCGTCTTCGCTTCTTTCACATACTGTCCGTGATTTTTGTAGCAAAATAAGTGACGCCATTACTTTTCCTAAACCTGTAATAAAAAAAAAAAACCTCCAGTACGATACGTATTTGACAAAATAATAATGACACATGACTTTTCGTAGCCCTTTTTTTTGTTGATTGCTGTGTTTCTGTAAAGAAATTTTCGTAATTATTTCCAACGAAATGAGTGATATACAGCGTACATATGACTAAAAGCAGGCGGAAGTTGGAGTAGATAAAAGTAAATTTTCCCCACCCCCTTCAGCATAATTCTTCCTAAATGCACTACTTACCTTAATTTCCAAAGACGCGCTACGCAATAAATGGCAAGACTTACATATCATATTGTGCCTAGAAGATTCACACCTACCTGTTGGACTTAGCATCTTCTGAACTACATACGTACGTAATGTAGAAAGAAAGGGTTTACACAACTGGTACGCTGCATTTCGATTCTATTCATGTTTAGGTTAAGCATGACCTTTATAACGATTTTCTTTTAAACTTAAAAGCTAACGTGGCCTTACTTACACTAAAACACATTTGATCAGCCTTCTCTCATTAAATGGTGGGCTTTTATGAGGTTCTAATCTGAACATAGTATAGAATCTAGTTTACGTAATGCACCTTTTTGGAACTGGGTTATTGCAGCTAATTTCACTCAATGAAATCAGATAACGAGGGAAAACTACGAGTTTACTGTTGCACAGTCTCCACAGATGAAAACTAGATCCCCATCATTTTTTAAAAAGCTTGGTGTCAGGCTCTAGGCTGGGTTACACCGACTAGGCGAAGCCGGAATGACTGCTTCAAACACGCTTTGTCGCCAGGAACCGGAACAGTCACACTGCCCACCGCAATCGCAAGTTTAAAAGGACATTTTGAGTTGGATTTGATAGAGAAAACAACAAAATGAGAAGCCTATTAAACTTTACATATCCTTATTTCCTTTGCCAAATGCAAGTGTAAATGATTTTGTACAAGCCCACTGCAGTGGGAATGTGACTGTCCTGGTTCCGCATCCAAACCTAACTTGGAAAACACATATGAGTGACACAGTTGTCTTAACCCTTTAAAAAGTATTAATAAAAACCAGCCAAAGACCTGACCCATTCATAACCACTTTCTACTAAACTGAATTTGCTTTTAATCACTAAACAGCTTTTCAAGACAATGAAGAACTCATCCTAGATTGATTTTCTTAACGCTTTAATTACGTAACAGGACACAAAAACGCGCAATAAGGTATAACCAGTTCACATAAACGTATTTCATCTTTTAACACGAAAAAGTTAACATGCTACTTCAAACTCTCATCTGAATTCAACTACGCCTAGTCTTTCATTCATCTACGTAACAACGTCCCAACACTACAGTACTAACTTTGGATTTTCATCTTTTCTTTTTTAAAAAAATGCAGTTTCAAGAAACAGTATCACTTGGAATGACAAATGCTTTCTTCCTTTTTTTTCCGAAAAAAGAAACGTTCACATGGCACCTCCGAATTTCTGAATTCAGTTCATTGTAAAATAAAATCGAAGCACCTGACTCACTGTGTTATGACTATTTCATATTTCATTAACAAGTCTTTTTTCAGTCTTGACTCGACCTCACATCATGTCCATGCCGCCCATTCCTCCCGGCATACCACCCATCGGAGCTTTTTCTTCTTTAGGAATCTCTGTGACCACGGCTTCTGCGGTTGTAAGAAGAGATGCTACTCCAGCTGCATCGGTCAAAGCTGTACGAACTACTTTGGTCGGGTCAATAATTCCCTTCTCGATCATGTTAACGTATTCATCATTGAGTGCGTCGTACCCAATATCAGAACCCATATCTTGCACCTTCGCCACAACTACGGAAGCATCAATTCCTGCATTCTTGGCAATTTGCATGCACGGCATTTTGAGAGCCTTCTTCACAATATCGATGCCCATCTTCTGATCTTCATTTGCTGGTTTCAGCTGATCCAGGAGAGGAATACATCTAAGGAATGCGGTACCACCGCCTGGTACAATTCCCTCTTCCACAGCAGCACGAGTTGCATTGAGAGCATCGTTCACACGGTCCTTCTTCTCGTTCACTTCCACTTCACTCGAGCCACCAACTTTCAGAACAGCTACTCCAGATGCTATGCGTGCCAGTCGCTCTTGAAATTTCTCCTTTTCGTATTCCGAACTTGTGATTTCAATCTGGTCACGAATTTGATCTGCGCGACGCTCAATATCAGGTTTGTTACCTTTTCCTTTTAGCAGTAAGGTGTCATCTTTGGTAATGATTGCTTCTCCCACCTGACCGAGATCACTAAGCTGCACATCTTCCAACTTCACTGGATTGCCCTCATCACCGAACACAATACCACCAGTAGCAATGGCCATATCTTGAAGAGTATTCTTCCTATTGTCACCAAAACCTGGAGCTTTCACTGCGGCCACTTGAAGACCTATTTTCAACCTATTCACAACTAATGTGCTGAGTGCTTCTCCGTCAACATCTTCTGCTATTATGATCAAAGGTTTCCGCTGTGAATTTGCTAATTCTAGAGCAGGAATAATAGATTGCACACTTGAGATCTTCTTTTCACTGAAAAGTATTAAACAGTCTTGAAATTCCACTTTAGCTCCTTTCGATGTATTGATGAAGTATGGAGAAATGTAGCCTCTATCGAACTTCATACCTTCGATAATCTCCAGTTCATCATTCAGGGTCTTCCCATCCTTAACGGTGATAACACCTTCCTTCCCAACTTTCTTCATTGCGTCTGAAATGAGATCACCAACCTTTCTGTCTCCATTGGCGGATATAGTAGCAACCTGGGCAACTTCTTCTGGGGTAGTAACGGGTTTTGAAATTTTCTTCAAATGCTCGATCACTTCATCTACGGCCATCATCACACCTCTTCGGATCTCAATCGGATTTGCTCCTTTACTGATCTTCTCAAAACCTTCCTTTGCGATTGCCCTGGCAAGGACAGTAGCTGTTGTAGTTCCATCGCCGGCTTCTTCGTTGGTGTTGTTTGCCACATCTTGTACTAATTTTGCACCAATGTTCTGGAACTTATCCTTAAGTTCGATACCTTTAGCAACCGTAACGCCATCCTTGGTTATCTTCGGGCTCCCCCAAGATTGTTCTAAAATAACATTGCGTCCCTTTGGCCCCATAGTAACAGCAACAGCATCTGCTAAAACATCTACACCTTGTAGCATGAGTCCCCTTACATCAGGTCCAAATCGCACATCTTTGGCGTAACCATGTGAGAACACACGACAAACTCGCCGAAATGCTGCATCACGAAGAACACTTGGGAGTCTGTACATTTTGGCAAGATTTGATATTCCTGGCTTCGGTCAAAAACAAACGATCACTACACTTGCTTTTTGCGTAATTAACTTCGTGAACGAGTTACTTGAATACCGGCAAATTGCAAACCGAAAGAGAATGATATTCACTTCTCGCCAGGCTTTTACTTTCGTGCTTGCCGACGATGTTCAATTGTTTGCAGGTCGATGATGTTCTCGAACATTCCTGCGCACGTGCGTTTGAGGGATCAAGAACAGATAATGATGCAATTATTTAAATACGCATATATATATTCATACAGATATGTAATAAAATCAACAAAAATTGCAAACTTATATTTCGTTTATTAAAGGTTTCTAGCTATGTCCAAAAACCTGGAATCTATAATTAATGTAAGGCCACATCCCGGAAGTTGAGAACTTATTCTGGCACTTATGACAGGAAGTTAATAATTTTCGAGGTGCATGATGGGAAAGTGTGCGAAGAGCAAATCTGCCTTGTATTTAAATGTGCTTTCGGGGATGTAATAATAATTGCTGTATCATTAATGTTGACTGATAAGATTTGAAAATTCAGACTATTGGGGTACTCGCGTCTTTGGAAGTAGGAAGTATTATGCAGGCAAAATTTACGTTGATATGTCTAAGCATTGCTTTTATCGGTTTTTATTTGTACATAAATAAATTCCACCCACCTTTCATTTTGAAATTAGTTGCTGATATTCCGATTTTAAATACACTGTCTGTTGATATACATCGGTGGTTTGTACAAAATGATGACCATCGCCAGAATGATGAAGAGGTACTAAAGCCTGTAGAAATCAAAGGGAAAGTGGAAAGACTGTTTACTGTTGAACAATTGAAACATTACAATGGCGAGAGTGGGAGTAAGGGGTTGTATTTGGCTATCTTGGGACAAGTGTTCGATGTGGAAAAAGGCAAGACACATTATGGCCCTGGAGGATCATACAACTTTTTTGCAGGCAAGTTTTACTAAAACCATAAAATTAAGCCAAAAGGGAAAGTTATTTGAATCAGTGCAAGGGCTTTTTCAGAGATCTAACGTGATATTTTAGAAAACGGTTGATTGATTTGGATACGTCCTTCCATTGCATTTATGACCAATTTTGTTGACCTTGAAAGTCGTGTACTTTGTAACGTATGGTGTGACGACGAGTATGTAAATACCCTCCATGAGAAATATATAGAGAGCCAGGTTCTGCAGCGTGCATTTGGTCTACGTTTAAATTGGCACTGGTTCCAGGAAGGTGTAGAAATCTGGCCAACCCTACGTATTACTAATTTCAAGTTAAGGATAAAGTTTTGTAGTTCAGCCAGGTATTGTGCTATATCAACATTCCTTAACACACATTCCCATGCACCTATTTATCACATACGGATAAACTTTACTTTATGACCCACGCTTCCGTCACTTACTGAGCCATAACTACGCTCTTTTCCACTTAGTGCCTTCTCAAATAATAAGAAACTTGCATAAACATATATCGACTGTCAGTAATCCACAAAGTGGTACGAAAACCCATGTTTATTATTCCACGTAACCTAACCTAAAACATGGCTGCTGCTGATGTATACTAATGGTGGCAATTACATACTCAATAAAAAATCGACATAAACATGGTGGCTATTATCTTATTATAAGGTTTGTTCATTTTTTATTAATGTGTTTCCGAACATGGGTTAGGCTAAAGTAGGTTAGAAAAATAGGTTAGTATTTTTTTCATTAATATATTTCGGAACATAGGTTAGGTTAGGGAATGTTAGAAAATCAGGTTGGTTCATTTTTTTCATTATACGCTATCTACACGGAAGTTTAACACACGCCATGTTCACTCTGCCAACGCAATAAATTACGGTTCAAACTTCACTGTTATACACAACATCATTAAATAATTTTCCCGGGTTCAGTTCTCACTGCACGACCCCACCGCGTACGAAGACAAATAGTTCCATCTGATTATTGCTTTTTCCCACAGATTATCGTAAATTACAGTTCACACAATTTGCCTCAACTTGAAAATATTCCTTCTGTAAATTTTACATTTTGTGCAAGCCATAAAGTAAAGTGAACCCGTAGATACTTCTACAAAGACCTAGCTACAGCCAGAAATTAAAAAGTTACCGAGAGAAGCCATGTGTCATTATTTCGAAAAATACGCACTCGAGTTGATCAACAGTTAGAAACATGGTGGCACGCGGGGAAGTGGCGAAATGTGTTATGAATGACACGTATTATACAAAATTCCAAGGACAATGTTTGGCGAATTAATACTTCGAAGTATTTTGCGTACCAGTACAACATTTATGTGGAATAGAAAGTAATACCAGATAACTAGTGAGCAAAGAAACTGTCAGGAACTGATTTGCTACATTGCACATCATGAGCGACCATTTTGTCTATTTTATTGTCGTTACTCATTTGAAGTAAAACGTAATAAAGGTCCCCTATTTGATATTTAAGTGAAGTCAGGCACCAAGTTTGTTTTCGCACATAATATTTTTTCACGCAGATATTTACACGTATAAAATACTGTTTTATTTGTGATCTAATACTTTTTTATACTTTTGATTATGGATGGTATATAAGAGAGAACCACTTGCAAATGCCAAAATCATATGATATATATATTGAACGTATTCTTTTGAGAAATGCAACGATATTAACTGAATTTCAACGACATGTCAACTTAAGAAAGAAACAACTTAAAACCGCATAGTACAGTCCCATGCGAATTACAAAATATAGTCCTGTTCTGATAACGTACAATCTCAGTATAACCAACCGTAGTACCTACCACGTTGGATGTGTCATTGTTTTAAAATGATACTGCTAGGGCGCTCCATCAGGATAGTTCAACATTGAATTGACTTAGTAAAAACAGTCGTATATATTAGCGAAATAAGTGTAGTAATGTTCTTAGATCTTTTTCCTTTTATTTTCCAATGTACGCGTAATAGCAAGGCATTCTTTCCAAAATTTTGCGTCCCTGGCCGGTAGCACAGTTCGAAGCCCGTTCTGCCGGTCGTGGTTAGGTCCATATGTAGAAAGAACATGGTTTATTGTTAAAATTATTGGTCTTGGTAGGTTTTTTGAATCAGAAAATAGGTCGCTGTTACTTCACAAAGAAACCTTAGTGAGTGAAGAACGACCTATGTGCGGCGGGAAAGAGCGCGCTTTTGGTCCACATACCCGTTTGCCACGTGGGATGGCTTCTTTCTTTATTGGTGGTGTTTATTTATATTTGCATTGTGGTTTCTATGTACTAAAGCCCTGCTTCTTGTTTTCACAGATTATCTTCCATTATTAATGTGGTTGGAACATGTCACTCTTTGTCAGTTTCGACACTGATTGTGTTTTTTTTCCTTTTTAAAATATTGTATCTTTGGAACCAAACAAACTTTTTTCCATTCTGCAAGGAACATTTTGCTGCTCAAAATGTAACAGATACGTTCTTGTCCCCACGCACCATTCTGAGTTATTCACATGACTTGTCAATGGTCAAGGTTGCTTTGGCCACACTTTGCTGGGAAAGTCCGACCTGCGTGTGTGTGTTTCCGGATTTTATTAAATTTTCCTAAGAAGATATAGTGCTAAGAGACTCGTAGCAGCCAAATATGCTCTTTCGGAAAGTTCTAAGGACGGGACTTCTTTTTTATCAGTGCGGACTCCTCACCTCGCAGTTGGTTTTGAACTAGGATCACGCGCACAGAGTGAACGCATGCTAGCTATTTGGCTAACTGCCGTCCAATTATTATAAAGTGTAATTATAATAAATTATATTGCGTCTCATTTGTCGATTTAACTTTATTTTAATTCTGTTATGTGTAAAAATTATTGTTATTATTCCAGGGCGCGATGCATCTCGAGCATTTGTGACTGGAGATTTTACAGAGGCAGGTTTGATAGATGATTTGACTGGCTTATCGCCGCAAGAACTGCAGGGCATTCAGGAATGGACACGGTTATACATGAAAGAGTACAAATATGTAGGTAAGGAAAGAGTTTCTTTTCGTAATTCTAAACTGTCGTATAGTTAGTTTTGTCCGTAAAAGCGTTGTTATTTAAAATATCATTCTGGGCTAAAGTTTCGCGCCACATTTGGGTGCATTATACCTGAGGTAAGGTAAGATATTGATTTATTTGTGTTTTCGACGAATGCAAGGAATTACTTACAAACAAGGCATCTGTAATATCAAATGGAATAGAGTTCTAAAAGGTCTTTCCCCTCTGCATGTGTATGTGAGTTGTCTAAAGAAAAATAATCAAGATAAGATTTGAACGTTGGAACCAGAATTTTCTGTCGCTATTCGTCAGCTCACTTTTTCTATGGTCAAGGGGGCTTTACTTCTGCGAGTCTTACACCTAGCCCGTTTACCTTATATCCTTGTTCATGTATCCGCAACTGCGGAAGAGCTCGGAAACGTTCTTGGTTTTATTACTATCTGTTTTATGTTTGGATCATACGAGTTAAGATTAATAACCTGTATTCCTCGTTTTCCCGTATCGTATTCCTGTACAATATAAGTCTGAATCAGTACATAAAAAGAAACCAAGGAGTCATTTTACAGTCAAAGACCGTTAAACAAAACAGGACCTACCTTGACAGATGTTGGAGGTAAAGGGAAGAGTGACGCAATAATTCTACTCACAAAAGAAGTGATATCCATTTTGCAAGTGACTTCCTTTGTGTCGCTATGGCGGAAGTGTTTCCTTTGTAATATAATTAAGAGACTTTGTATCCTTCCTTCCGCCATAGTCACACAACGAAAGTCACTCGTAAAATGGATACGACTTCTTTTGTAAGTAGAATTCTTGCGTCACTCTTTCCCTTACCCCGAAGGGGTTTTTCTACTAATATCATTTATTTTGTAAGACAGGCTGCCTAAAAAAGAAGTGTCTTCATACAAAAGGTCGATTTTGGACCATGATAGGCTCAGTATGTTTTGGTTAGTAAAATATAAAAGTGTTGGGACATTTAGGTGCACCACCGAAGTCGTAGCAGGACAGTTTTCGACAAGAAGGGACAATCTCGAAGAATTCGGGACGGGTGGCAACCGTTAGCAGAAGCTCATCGCCAGCTTGTCGGAGTGTACAAGAGAGGTGTCATCAACAAGAACTGCCGTCCACAGGCAAAAGACCGTATCTGCAAATTCGACCGAAATAGAGTAGTTTAGAAAAATGAAGTCAATTCCGGTCAAATTTGCAGACACGGCTTTTTGCCTTTGGACGGCAAAGAATGGATCTGCGTAAGTTGGATCATTTGTTTAATGGCGGAACGATGGACGTACATGAACAGCGATTTGGACATCCTGTTAGCACAGAAGACTTGGGAGAACGGTTTGTTCGTGCAATCAACTCATTATTAATGAACTTGATGAAACTTTCTGCGTGTTTCACGATTGGCTCTTTACGAGATCGTCTCGGAACTATTTAAATGAACTGGCAGCCAACTTGTGTCCGGAGAGAACGTCAAACTTGTGCTATGCCTGCGCCAATGTCGTCACGGGAACTGCGGGTAAAAATGAATGTAGATTGTACTTAGTTGGGAGATTCAGAATCTTTGGATGTATAAAGTTATGTGACAAAACAATCTTACTTAGAAGAAGGAGTCACGGTTTGGGAATTTTAGTTTGTGAGAAGACTTCCTGTGGTTGTAGTATTCCCTTCAGGTATTATATGCGAAAATAATACGGTGCACCATTCAGCCAAGTACCAGATAACATGGGTCGAAGTTTGCATAACATCTTAGATACTTTAATATGTTCTTAGCTATGTTCAGTCTGGTGCTGAAGCGGAAGGTCGCAGGTTCGAATCCTTTAGGTGCTAAATTTCTGTTGATTTTTTTTTTAATAGTGCGTAGCAAAAGAGAACGAACATGAAGGAAAAATAAAATAAAAGTGAGTAAATTCCTTTTTCCATAAAACTTTTTCGTGGCGTACGTGCGAAATATTTTACAGATTCACCAAATGTTGTGAAACACACTTCTCCGCACAAAATTATTAACGGTATAGTTCAGGCCCGCCATCTTCGTAGTACCTTTCCGTTAATTTACATTGGAATTGTTTTACTAGTCGTATGTCTCTCAGGAGCGTAATTTGTAACTTCTGTTTTCGCCCAGTGTTTCGTCGTGTTCTCTTGGACTCTCGCTGTTTTATAGAAACGTAATATTTTACAGACGAACAGTGTAATTTCCCGTTCAGATATTGTGATTTATGTGGTAAACTATTGATAGTACATTATACTCGTATATTTGAAGAAACTTCACAAACCAAAACTCTACAAGTCAAAATAACCACCAAGGCAAATTTCGTGAAAGCGGAACTTTAATATTCTACTTCTGAGAGACCCAAGACAAGTAAAGCGATTCCTATATAAATCAGTGGAACGGCCATACCAAGATGGCGGGGGTGATCTACACCGTTAACGTTTCAGCATCATCATTCTTGAAATAAGAAATTGCATTAGTTATTTCTTTCCTTTATTTTCATTTTTTTTATGTTTTTACTACAACACGTGAAATGCTCAGTAGCATAAAATATCGATTTTAGCTTTTCACCCAACGCAACCCTAAACTGAGTTCACCAGTCTTTCGTTCCGGCCAACCTGGCTGATGATAGCGATAAACATTGTGAAGGGGGGAAAATGGATCTAAGGTCGTACGTAAACTTTTACACATGTTATCTCGAAACTTTCACCTGAATATTCGCGTATATTAATAGCTGAAGTCTGCTCACAAACTGAAATTTCCCCTCCTCCTTAAATAATGACTCTGGTTAACACAGATGACCGAATCCTGTACAAGATTATTCCAACATTTTAATATTTAATAGACTACATTTTGCTTGCAGGTAAATTGATTGGAAAATATTATGACCAAGACGGAAATCCTACGAAATCTTGGTACGACGTTCAGAGTAAATTCGAGTCTGTTCAGGAGAGTAAGAAGATGGAGGATGAAGAAAAGAAGCGGTTCCCTCCTTGCAATGTAGAGTGGACGCGGGAACAGGGGACGAGAGTCTGGTGCACAGAAAGAAGGTAAACGAATCCATTCTTTATTGGTGAGCAGTTCGAAGTAGTCTCTCGGGAGATTGAAAATTGACGAAGGAGTTCTTCCATGTTTACTGTTGAAATAATACAGGTTTTCTTCCAACCCGGAAAACCTGGAAGATTCAGGGAATTAATTTTTCGGGATGGGGCCCTTGAATTTATTTTCAGAAGGAAATTTTTATGTCAAAGTCAAATTTATTGATATCTTACAAAACCTGTTTCTATTGAAAGAGTACTGTGTTGTCTGAAGTTGTATCTAATCATTATGCAGTGAAAAAGTGGGAAGTTGCGTGTTCTGTAATTGAGGCGTTCGTTGTAGGTTCTCAAGGACTCAAAAGCAAATTCATTTGAATTACTAGTTTTTGATTCAACCCATCCTCTGTCAGAATCTACTGAGAGATCCAAAGGAGCTGATATTTGTGTAACATTTCAGACCTCATTAAATAACGGAGCTGTTATATTATTATTAAATAATCTAATTGTATGAGCTATGAAGTCATACTACCGCGCCACCGTACCTCAGTGGTAGAGCGTTGGCATATCATTCAGGAGGTCGTGGGTTCAATCCCAGCGACTGACCATCCTGACTGAGGTTTACAGTCTTTTTCCTCATTCACATCAGGCAAATGCCGGGATGGGACCTTTAAAATAGGCCCTGGCTGACACATTCCAGAATCCTTTCCCCTGTCTATCTCGGCCTGAACCGTAGATGCCTAAAGGCCATAAATAAAATTCAAACGAAGGCATACTATATTCAGTTTTAAGAGCGCTTTGGGTGACATTTTGAAGGTCGTGTTCAAATACAGCCGTATTTAAAACTGCTGTGTTTATTAGAGCATGTTTAACCTAAAATAAACTGTTTATTGAAGACCTGGACAAGTCAGGGAATTCTTTTATCGAGGTTTGCTGGGAACCCTTACATACGCCACTGACTGGTGTTGACTTCACATCATTCGCGTGTATAAGCAACACCACTAATTTTTAGGTCACTTCATAGCAAAGCTTTAGCAAAGGAGACATACTATTCCTGGTCATGGCGTCCGTGTCCAGCAATTCATGATTGGTAGACTATGCTATGGCGCGCATCCGTGTATGACGTAGTAGGTTGCCAATCACAAATGCAGTGGGATGTGACGTCATTAATTTTGAAACTGCTGTAGTTCGCTTTGTAATTATGCTAGAGACTTGGAATAAACATTGTCATTTTAAAAGAAGTGAAAGTGTACGTGCAGGAACAAAGGAAAGTTGGTGTGTGTGTGTGTGTGTGGGGGGGGGCCTTGCCCCCGTATACGCACAATAAAATTTGCTAATAGTTGATCCGTTTCTGTAACGGGAAACACGACATTGCCCCGCGACTACTTAATCTAAATTCCCTAATAGTTGAAATTAAGCGTTTCTCTATGCGGAAGGAGGAAATACAATGGCGAACAATGGTGTGTATAAACAGAGGTAACTTTCTTATGGCGCGGGGGCCAGGGGACTTGACGCCCGACTAACACGAACTTTTCCTAACAGTTGAATATAAGCGTTTCTATAAGATGAAAAGCGAAATATATTATGTAACCATTGAGATTCCTCAGAAACCCTGTTGGCAGCCCATGCCATGAGGTGTACAGACATGCATGAGGTATCGTTCAAAACGTCTAACTAGACTAGCTCAGAGCCGCCGACATAGTCTTGATTGGTGCAGTAATTCAGTGTTACCAGTCCATTTTTTTTAAAAAAATAAGCAGTCAAATATTTTCCATTCAGTTAGACCTCGCTTGGACAAACTTGGTGTAAACATCATTCGACAGAAGTTCTGTGGATTTTCCCGAACCTAAGCACTGCAGTTGTCAATGTTGCCAGCCTATTTTATTAAAATTACTGCTTGCGTGGCCAAAATGTTTTCAAGAAACCGGAGCAATCGCAGCTTTAATTTGTTTTATCCTATTTCTGGAAAAAAAAGTGCGACTTGTACAGGGAGCGTACGGTAAAAGCAGTCGAAAGAACATGTTACGAAAAAATTCAAATTTTTATTTAAGGCCTTTAGGCATCTAAGGCTCAGTCCGGGATTGGTGAGGTGAACGAATTTCGGAAGGTGTCGGCCAGGGCCTATGTTGAAGGTGCCATTCCGTCATTTGCCTGGTGTGACTGAGGAAAACCCCTGGAAAAAAACCTCAGTTAGGATGGTCGGCCGCTGGGATCGAACCCAGGACCTCCCGAATGCTACGCCAGCGCTCTACCAATGTGATACGAAAGAGTCTGAAATCCATGACCTGCTTCGTTTATCTTATTTGAAATGCTATTAACGTAGTAAACGAGCTTCTAATGACGGAACCTATTTTTCTTCAAGTCGACTTAGATATACTTATTTTAATGGACCAAGAATCGGGTTTTAACTCGGGACCACACATACAGAAAGCAGTCGAGAGAACCAATCGGACATCAGGAGGTTTAGTTTATTATACTCCTTGTGCGGAGAGTATTGGGTAACATGAGGTGTGGTAACATCCTTAAAGAAAAGAATAGCCCGTGAGGTTGTTAGTAGGTACATTTATTTTATTTTTGAGCACTTCTTTGTCTCATATAGTCGTCATTCGTTCCATAATGATGAGCAGTCTGTACAGGAAAACTTCAACACATCGACCTGATTCGTAGATGTCTAAAGGTCATAAGTGAATTCTGGGCAACTTAAGATACCATGTGATATATTTTTACACACTAAGGACAAATTATTATCGAAAAATACGTCCTTTGTAAATAGCCATACTTATTATCGTAATAATGGTAACAATTCCTTTGAGAAGCCCTTTTTACCTTCCTCCGAAAGACTTCTTCAAGCGAATACACGTATATCGTATTCAGCCGTTTTCTATCCGTGCTGGATGAAGACCTCCCCTTTTTCTTTCGACACGTTTGCTGCTATTCTCATCCATGTAGCGCCTGATAAAAGTTTGATTTCATCTACTCATCTTGCATTTGGACGTCTTTTAGGTCGTTTCTTTTCTTTGGGAATCTAATGTCTTCCATCTGTTTGTCTAGCTATGTGACCGGCCCATCTCGGCTTCATCTTCTTGGAAGCCTTAATTTCATCTACCTCTTGTCTGCGAGAAAATTCATTCATTTGTCGTCCTGTCCCTCCTAGTTATTCATAGCATGCCTCCTCTTGCTCTTTGTGTAGCTCTCAATGTGGGAGTAGTTTCCACATTCAACGTCCACGTTTCACAACCGTACATCATCACAACTAAGACACATGGATTATGGACCTTACGCTTAAGACAAGTTGGGAACTCGCTTTTGAAAATAAAGTTCAGTCTTCCAAACTAATTTCATGCCATTTTACATCATCTACCAGTAGGTGGGGTGAATTTCGGTGTGGGGTGATATTGGGCACATTTCAACGAAAGATTTTCAAATGCATCTGATCATGATGGAAGTATGCATCTTATCACAGTTACAGCATGATGGAAGCTGCCAGTATGAAGGAAATGATGGTGTTTTTAATGCAGTATAGTCTTCTTATCAAAATATGTGTTATTATATTTTTATTAAAGTATTTATTTATAAAGTATTAATTCCAAGTTGCTTATGAACCTTTCATGTTCCCCTCTCAAAATCAATGATATTTCTTGCCGTAACTTTGCCGTTTATAATGATAAAATCACCATTCCAAGAGTCATATGTTGGGGAGACTTCGGGCTTTTCATATGGTATAGCCCAAATTCAGTCTCTTTGCTAAGTGCGGAGATATACAGGCAAAAAGCATAATGCCCAATGTCACCCCGATTGGAGGGGTGACATTGGGCTATGCTATACTGAAATACTGTTCCACAAAAATGGTAAGGTTTCAGCTTTAGCTGTTTGAGTACATCTGAAAAAGCATCAAAAACCAGCACTTTTACACTTGATTTGGTTTTTCTATACAAATTTGTTCAAACGATATTTGAGAGAGAGAGAAAAAAAAAGCCCAAGGTCACCTCACCTGACGGTACTTATTTCATCAGTGAACTTGGCATTCGGTATTTTGAGTTGCCCTACGTACACATATCCATCAACTTTTCGTGAATCTTTATTTCCTGGTGTGTACAAGACTTTCGTGTCACTTAAGTTCTTTTTTGATCTTGTTTTCGAGCTCTCATTACTCAACACATCCATTGTAATTTGTTATTCTTCTGCACTTGAAGCAAACAAAATGATGTCATCAGCGAATCGTAGGTGATTAATAATATTTGCGTCATGGCTTTTTATTCCTACTTCATCCCAGTTTTTCGAGAGATTGAATTTCCTTTCTTATCCGTTTCCCAACTTTGAATCTTTCACAATCACAGATGGAGTCAATGTTTTGTAGTAATTTAACGTATGCACCTTCGATGCGTTGATATTCAGGTGCTTTAAGTACTGTCGCTAAGGAGACCGAATCGAATGCTTCCTTAAAATCTATGACTCCCAGACATGCATATTCATGAGCCCTTTTCAACTTCATTTCATACTTGTATGTGGTCCATTGTGCTAAATCCACGAGAAAATCCGCATGTTCCCTTCCTTGGTGAAAATCTAGGTCTCGTTCAGTGCGATTCAAAATTACTTCGGTGAACATTTTGTAGAGATCTGAGGCTGTGGTTTTCGATGCATTCTTTGTCCCCTCTGTTGTGCAACAAAAAGGGGACAAGGAGTGAAATTTGAATAGAGAGGAAAGGAATTGTACTTCCTTACTAGTATCTTGACGAAGATCATGTGCTCAATCACACTAGGTTCAATGTGACTCCATTTTAAATTTTAAATACGACCTCTAGACAACTTTGGCTCAGGCCGTGTACCTACCTATCTGCAATCGAACCATCGAGATAAGATAATTAAATGGAAATCCTCTTCCCCATTTCAATATGGCGGTTATTCTAAATGACTATGCCTTAAGTCGCGTTTGTTATAAGGTTATAAGTCAAAATAATTTGGGAGAACTGAGTATGTTTGAAATATACTGTTTCCCGCCTCGAAAATGTTGTTTCTATTGGACTAGTCAGGATTTCCTGCCGAAAGGTACAGGAAAAATACACTGATAGAAGCTTGTAAGACATATTTTAAAATAAAGTACGTCTATTATTCTTCACTTTATGGAAATACTAGTAATGGTTGACAGCAGAGCACACTGTTAATTAGTACTGTGCGTAGTCGGAACAAACATGAGATTTCCAACTTCGGGCATAAGCAAGACACACGAAATAATAATAATGGGTCTGAGCCATAAATGTCTAAAGGCCATAAAATATTCAAAATTCACGCACACAAAATAATTTTGGTACAAATTAATTGGTACCGTTTGCATACTAATATATTTGTTGCAATATAGAAAAAATTGGTATCTACTTTCAAAGATATTTTTACCTCAGTGAAGCATGAATAAAAATATCGTAATATTTTTATGCTTGCAGCCAAAGAAAAAGGGAATGTAAATGGTTGTTAGGTTCATTGAGTTAGGTGTTAGCGAATAATTTGGATGTATTTTGAGTTAAATTTATTTATGGCCTTTAGGCATCTCGTACGGCTTTTGCGGCCGCAGATCTTTATACTGGGATCTATGGATGTAGCAGTGTAAAGAAATGAAAGGCGAGAGGTTTTAGAAACTAGGTTTAAGTTTCACTTAGGAAAGAAGTTACATTTTGTAGCGCTGTTGACTCACCGGACTGGTTGGTTGAAGTCTCGATGGCTGTTCACTATTATAAAGTCTACTGTTGTAAGTACTGAAGTTATGGATCTCGTGTCTCTCCTGGAGGTTGTAACTGAATGCTTAATGTTCCATTGTCAGTTCCGTTTCCCCCTTTCGGAGAGAGAGAGGAGCTTGAAACTACATGGGTCAGCATGTTTCCAGGGGAAGGTGATGGCCCATGCAGTTTGAGCTCCTTGTTTTCCAACTAAAGAGCCCGGAAGAGTCTTTGCGCTATTTACAGTTACCTGCGTGCATACAAATGTTATATAACAGGCGTTATGTACCGTCTGTTATGTAGCTTTATGCTTGTCTTGCTGCTTCCGCTTACTATTGTCGATGCATGATGTTTACGTAAGGACGTTGGCGTGCAATACTCACGCGATACAAGAAATGTTCCTCTGAATGTGGTTGTATGATATGTATACGTGTCCATGTAAATAAATGGTTCTAGTACCACCAGGTTCGAGGCCTGGTATGCCTTAAGGTTTCACCGGGAAAGTGAATACTGGAAGATAGTCGGCAACGGCCTAGTTAATAGGTACCATTCCGGCATTTCTCTGGTGCAACTGACGAAAATCCCCGGAAAACCTCAGTCAGGATGGAATAATTTAAATGAGTCAGGTATCGTAAAAGCTCTTGAAATGAGGTTTTTGCGATATAAATGATTCTGATCAGATCGCGGAAAGGGAAGAATCATCTTCAGATAGTATTTTGTGTTAAAGTAACAGCCAATAAAGTCCTGTAAGAGATTTGCAGAAGCACTTGGTATACTTGAATTTTCAGCTTAATTATGTTTTAGTGTTATCATGCATTTTTGACTGTTTCGAGCAAATATACCACATCATTTGCTCTCAATAAACACATTCTATCCAAAGAGAATGGTTGACAACAAGCTTCAGTCTTACTCATTACTCGCAATTTGAATAAGTATTCATCAGGTGAATTCTAATACACACTACATGTGTAACTAGCATTGTCTTTTATTAATATGAAAGGCATCGTACTAAACAAAATCCTGAACAAATATTTTGTACTATTAGAGAGAGAAAAGTATGTAGTCATTAGTTTTACAAGATATACTAGTTAAATCTGATTTACTATGTGAATAATTGCAATTTGGCAGAACTTGATATGTCCTTCAGCCGCCATTTTGGAACCATTCTTCCAACGTAAGAATCAAATCAAAGCTTGTGGTCACTCACTGACAACAGTGAACAGAACAAACTGGCAGACTTTTACGCAAATGCATCAAAACTTCGATTTTTCAGCGGGCAACAAGACTTTCCAACGTTTATTCTGAATACAGAAGTATTTTGCTTGCTGGTGGTTAAACTTCATTTTTATTTTAAACTTGTTTTAAGACCTTCACAACAATTATCTGACAGTTTTATTTATTGAATTGTTGGATCATGTAAATTGAAACGGAAACTGCTCTGAAAATGAACATAGATGTGTTCGGCAGCAAAGTATCTTATTCTCCTTCGTTAAAAGAAAATAATAGGTTTGGTGCTCAATAGATGGCAGTAAGATCAATACAAATTGCTTAGCATGTACCTTACTGAAATTTGTCAAAAGAATTATTTTGTCCCTGGTTAAACGTTAGTATTGTTTTTAATTATTCGTTTCTCTTTTTTGCACATTCTTTCTCCTGCCGTAGCTAAGTGGTAGAGCGTTGGCGTAGCATTCGGAAGGTCCTGGGTTCGATGCCAGCGGCCGATCATCCTGACTGAGGTTTATCGAGGGATTTTTCTCAGTCACACCAGGCAAATACCTGGATGGCATCTTCAAGATAGGCCCTGGCCTACACCTTCCCGAATTCTTTCCCTTCCCCTATCCCTTCCTGAGCCTTAGATGCCTAAAGGACATCAATAAAATTCATGTTTTCAGTAACTATGTACGAGTAATGCAGATAAGTTTGGAACCAGTAGATAATCACACGGGAGGATAAACCACTCTTTATGTCTTGTGAGAAAACTATTTCTTTCCACTACCAAGATGGCCACAATATCGATCTATCGAGACTCAAATTTGAGTAATCAGGGCATCTCTGGTATTGAATTATTTCAATGAATCGAATCGGGGATTCTTTAATTATGAAGTGACCGCTCCGTTCAATAGCCCCCGGTGGGAATTTAACCTCAGCCACACGCACAGAAAGCAGGCACGCTAACCTCTTGACCACTCCGAGGTGCAATTATGTAAAAAGACTGTCGTATCATTTAATAAGTAACTATGTTCTTGCGCAGTTTTTCTTATGCTATTTATGCTCAACCAAGTACCGTTTATTATTTAAGTTACTTGTATCTGCTATTTTCTTCAGGTAATACTTTATGGATGCGAAAGTTGCAGTAGAACTCTGTCAAATGAACATTAATTGTATGCGTTTGAAAATAAGGTTTTGAGAAAGTTATATGGAACGAGATGAGTGGAGAATGGAGAAGACTACAAACTCCACAGACTATGTGATTGACCTGACATATAAGCATAATGAAATTTCAACGACTAAGATGGGCAGACCATGTATCTCTGGGGGGAAAAAAAACTAAGATTGTATTCTATCGTGGTTGGTAAGCCTGACGGAAGGAGGCCATTGGGAAGACAATATGAGAAGAGACTTTCGAGAGGCAGATGTTCATAATGAAAAATGGCTTGATCTTGTCCAGGATAGAGTCCAATGACGAACGTTTGTTACTGCGGCGATGAACTTGCGAGTTCAGTAAGTCATAGCGTTAGTTAATATCTGTATTAAAATAAATGTTCATATTATAGTATTGAACGAAATTTAAAAAATAAACACAAACGTACACAACAACATAGTACATATTAAATAATTCTATATCCACCTTTAAATGTTTATATAAAAAAAGCCTAAGCACAGACATGAGTAACATACATATGTTTTAAAACATGAATAAATACTATGCTACCCAACAATATAGTAACTTGTTATTGCCTTTCTCCCAAATAACCTTGTGTGTGGTAAATGTTGAAATTAATATTTACTATAAAATTTAAAATTACAGGTGCTGCCGTGACCGGGACTCGAACCCGGATTTCCCAATTGCTGTCCATTACTCCACCAAGGCACGGGCCGGCCGGGTAGCCGTGCGGTCTACGGCGTTAGGCCAAGGACTTGAAGGGCCCGTGTTCGAGTCCCGGAAGGGGCATGGGTGTGGATTTTAATGGGTAAAGGGCGAAGCGTGACGGGCCGAAATCCGACAGGCCCATATAAAAATTAAGTTTAGAAAAGTTTTTTTTTTCTTTTTTAATACCAAGGCACGGCCAGTTCTCTGTGTGTATACCTGTATCCAAAAGATAATCACGTTAATTCTTTCCTACCGCACGATTGCAGAAGATTCCTCAATTAAAATCCCCGCAGGTAGTGGAGTGTCTGGGCGTCGTAACCATCAGTGAGGAGCTGGGGAGTTTTCTAGGCGAGAGTTACATTCAATATACAAAGAGAATTGGCCGTGCTGTGGTGGTGTAATGGACAGCATACCCAGTCGGCAACTGGGAGATCCGGCTTCGAGCCCTGGTCAAGGTGGGTATCAATTTTCCTGTGTTCATTTCAATATAGTACATCGTCAACTGATACAATAACCTTTTTACATTATTTGGATCTGGCAGCTGGCTTCAAAAGCTATTCACAACAGAACAAACTAAAGTCTCATCTTTTGTACATATTTTTTTCTTTAGTTTTCTTTACCGAGCCGCCGTAGTTCAGTGGCGTAGCATTCGGGAGGTCCTGGGTTCCACCCCAAGCGACTGACCATCCTGACAGGTTTTGTCTTAGTCACACCAGCCAAATGCCGGAATGGCCCTGGCCAACACTTTCCCGAATCCTCTATCCCGACGTGAACCTTAGATGCCAAAGGGCCAGAAATAATATTGAAAATTCAAATTTAGGTTTCTTTCTTGTCTATATCTTTTACACTTGGTTTCGACGATGGATATAGTTTTATACAAAACCATGAATTACTGTTGATGTAGCAGTGTGACTATTTGTACAACATGGAGGTTTACACGTAAGTTTATCTAGGTGAATTGTTTTCTGCTGGTAATTTGGATATACTTTTAACCGTTTTGATTTCTTGTTCTTTGTTAGTGGTGGCATTCATCGTGATTGGGTTGGTGTTCCGAGGAAATTTTACAAAGCAGGATCATCGACCTTCCGCTGTGCCTGCGTTCGAACGTCTTCCGGAGAAGCTGAGCCAACGGATTCTGGAAGTGACGTAGGCGATTTGCTTGATCCACGACTAAAAGAATATGAAGACTGCCATCCAGAGTCAGACTCCTGCTATACCAAGACCTTTTAATTTTCTAGTCTTCCATTTTTTATACAGGCGTTTACAGTGAACTTTACATTGTGACTGTTCCCAAGTGATATTTCTAGTTTTACGTCGATTATTTACATATGGATGCAGGTTATTAAAAGGAGTTGCTTTCACAGCTTTATATCTCGTTGTGTTGTTCATTGATGGCGCTGAATCGATTGCACACATCACTTCACGATTTACTCAGACAATTTCGGAGCGTTTTGCTTTTCCACAAGTGTTGGGGTAAACCGTGATTATAATAATAATAATAATAAAGTATGCAGAGCAGGGATGTCCAACTATTTAATGCTGAAGGGCCGTGTCGGGATTTGTAAGGGCTTTATGGAGCCTCCATTTGGTTCACGAAAGATGTGCAAGTGGAAAAAGTCAGTTACTCGATAATTCATCTTAGATTGCTGACTTCTTGATTAAGTAAAAAGGGGGGGGGGGGGGGATTATATCTTAGAAGCAGAAAAAAACAAATTAATAGGTGGGAGTTGAAGGAGGAAAAAAACAAACAAACAAAACCTTGTACCCTATACCGAGACGCCGTAGCTCAGTGGTAGAGCGTTGCCGTAGCATTCGGGAGGCCGTGGGTTCGATCCCAGCGACCGACCATCCTTACTGAGGTTTTTCCTCAGTCACACCAGGCAAATGCCGGGATGATACAACATAGACCCTTGCTGACACCTTCCCGTATCTTTTCCCCTCTCCCATCCCGGCCTGAGCCTAAGATAACTAAAGGCCATAAATAAAATTCAGAATTCAAATTCCTTGTACCCTAAGTACAACGGCACAAATGAGTGATGTACAAGCTTAAAAAAAAAATCGAGGGAAAAAAAAAATCATTTTTTCATCACGAGTATTCATTACTTGGCACACCTTATGCATTTCTTGTTAGAGTTTAGTAAAATTAAATATTTTTACGTTAAAAAAATGTACAACTAACTTTCTACTTACATTACAAATGCAAGGTATCTCATTAGCACCCTTGTACATGAGAGCAAAGTTCCGTCTACTTATGGCCTTTAGTTTAGTCATCTTTGGCTCAGACGGAGGAGACTTAAATAATGATACAAAACTTTATCAGATTTAGTCCTAATAAAGATGCTTTTTTCAAAATTATATTTTTAACAAGAATTAACATTTTAACTATTTCATTGATCACCAAATTATGTCAGGGGCCCGTAATAGTAAATTGGATTTTTTCGGGGTTCAATTTTTTCTTTTTTTTTTCTTCTCGCATAACTAGTCCACACTGATATTGTAGATAGTGTATAAGAGAAATAGTAGCACACATCAAGATTTTGAAAAGGTAAACCTTTGAGCGTGTTCCCTAAAACAGAAATAATCGGAATAAAAATTAGCTTCTCACTTCAGCTTCATATATTCATTGTCCAACTCCTCTTTCTGTCAGTTTCCCTCGTCACTGAAATAATCAACACTTCGGAAAATATATATTATAAAAAAGGGCATTACTTCCAAAACTGATTTCCTACGTCTCGGCAATCAAGCGTACTGTTTGTTTAGACTACGTCTCCGCTGCTGCTATGGCAACCGGATGTGGTGGCAAGACTTTAGTCGCTCATTGACCTTGTATCAACATTATTCGTGAACTGTTATTGTGAAAGTATGAAGCATTCAAACCTTTTTTTTTTTCTTCTTAAGTGCACCACAAACAACGTTGAGTAAGTAGGACAATTAAAGAAATTAATGCTTAGAAAAGCGTGAAGCCACATTCACCGTGTGAGTCGAAACTAAGTGCAATAAATTGAGTCAATTCCTCAGACGGAAAGAAGTGAAAAAGTTCCTTTGACAAAATTCAAAATTATGCGAAGTTTTGAAGCGCGAGAGGTTCGAAGTTAGTACGGCAGCGACACAGATGACGCCGTACCTCAACAAATAATGACGTGTCGGCTGACCAAATCACATTGAAAATAGTACCCAATGACGTTTGTGATTGACGCGGGGTTTCCCAAAACTTTGTATTGTCAAAGAATTAACAGTACGCAACTGACAACGTAGACGTATCCTCTAACAAGTAAGTTCAAATCTTCAATAATACTGAACTATGTGTATTTGGTACTATTTCTGTTGTCATTTGGTGATCCGACATATCTTACGTCACAATTCTTGCGTGTGTGTGAAAGTAAGGCTTTCAGAAAGATATGCGGGACGAAACGACCGGAGAATGGAGGAGACTGCATAGTGAAGAACCCAGCAGACGGTATGGTTAACCCGATATTGTGTGAATAATGAAATCACGACAGGCAGGTCGTGTAGCTCGGATGTGAGTTGGACGAATGTTGTATTCTATCGTGGTTGGTAAGCCGGAGGGAAAAGGGCCGTTGGGAAGACAGAGGACGTTGTTAGGATGACAGTATTAGAAGGGGTATTCGAGAGAGAGATGTGCATGATGAAAACTAGCTTGATGTTGCCCAGGGTAGAATCCAGTGGCGAACGTTTGTTATTGCGGCGATCAACTTGCGAGTTCCGTAAACAATCGTGTTGGTTTGTTAAATGAGAAAAATCAGCGTCTTTAGAGGTGGGTGGAAAGAAGAGTTCTCGTATCGGGACGGGGAGGGAAAACTTTCAGAAAGTGGAGAAATTTTCGGGACGCGAGAAACTTCGGGAATTGCCTAGTCTTGAGTCTTCTCGATCTCTTGGGAGTTCCCGAAAATGGTAGTTCAGACCGGGACGGGAATATTATTTGCAGGGTCTCTTCCTGAAATTCCGGTTACCCTTTCAGGTTTTCAGAGGTTTTAACTTAAATAGCCCGGCTGGCCTCCAAAGATCGGTTGCCAAGGCATGGGTTGGACATGCCTGATGTAGTGACAGTGAAACACAGTTTAACTATCCCCATCCATAATGGAATAATCTACGAAAAACAAAGTGAAAAGTAGGGAAAATCGATTGGTGTTACAAAGAGGTGTTTATTTGAGCAAAATAGTGAATGTGTATTAATTGTACAGGTAACGTTAGTACAGTCGTCTGTATGTATCCAAGGGAACAAATTGCGGTGTGTACTTCTAGGGTTGCACTGAGTGAGTAACAGATCAGTATAATCTAGAATTCTGTTATTTATATGCACTGTTATCATTGAATATCGAATTAAGTTTTTCTGACCGAACAGCGCTTATCTGTATTATGACCAATGTGACAGCAATTTAGTAGAAGATATGCTAATTTAATTCCTGTTTTTGTTCAAGTGGGGGCCGATTCCCAGCATTCAGGACGCTGGTTAGAACTTAGTTCTCAAGATAATTGCGTGAGAGCACTAGTCTTAATTAGTATTCAGGTGATGCTATCATTGGATGATATAAATTATCCTCCATTTATGCATAAATTGCTGGAAACAGCATTGGGAAATACTGGGCACGGAACCACTTCTTGTAGAGGCACTGGCAGTGAAATTAGGACAGTACATGTTGAATATTCACTGTTTTGAATTATGAAAGACAAGTGGTAGAACAAAGAGCATTTCCTCTGAGAATGTGCTAAATACGAGATAAATAAGAACGCGAACGCACCTCAAGTCTAAGATGCAGATTTTAAGATTTCCAACCACTTATAAATAAACGTGTAAGACAACATTTGAAATAGATTAGGGGACATCAGGAAGCGCCCAGGAAGCATGATTACCATCATTTTATTCGGGATATGAATGAGAAAAGATTTTGACAGACACATTTCAAATTTTCGTCAGAGTAGTTACTTATATGGGGTAAGTGAATTTCAAACTTTTATTTCAAGGGACCAATTTTAAACTGTATACGTATTGTATAATTTCCACTTTTATTGTAAGCAGAACGGCTAAAACTAATTTAGGAGCATAAGATTCCTGTGGTAGTTATAACAAGTGATGCATTTATTGACAGTATTTTAAATAGTTGTTTTGTTATTTGATCTGGATTAAGAGTTTTATGTGTGATTATGTAGAATGTATGAATGTGTAAGTCCCAGGATTCATGCAGTTTTGTATTTCCCAGAACTCATGCAGCTATTTTGTTATAGGGTTACCGTAATATTTGCGGATTAAAGACGGTCAAAGTAGCGTAAAGGCCATTTATTAAAATAGAATGAAACTCCGAACAAAGTTAGCAACGTGAGATACACACTGAATACTGACTGTTTACATTTGAATCTTGTCTGTTGCCAAGTTCTTAGGATCTTCTGGTCACTAGGTTTTAACACATTTGTATTTCTGAAACATTGCTAGACAGGAACAAAAACTAGCTGATACTACAGTTTAATGCTGTAGCAACAATTTACAGCGCGAAAGTCTTTATCAAGGTGTAGAAATATATGGGTTTAAAATATGTAATTAACAATCAACAATTAATTAAGTGAAATGTACGGACATTTATTTAATTTTGGGGAAGTTCAGAACGAAAAATACGAACGTATGGTAAGGTAAACGCACCAGTGATGGACACTTTTCACAGTTTTAATTTTTAACTCAAACACAGTTCAAATGAGAATGTTACACGTTCTCCATGGTTTCTTGTAGTCATTTCTACCCATTATTTTCTTTAACATCCATTATTTAAGTCACGTTTTTTGTCTAACATTGTTTTTGTACCAGTGATGGACACGGAAAACCAAGATGTTGCAGTAATGGACATTCTGTCTAACTGAAAGTAATTTAAATAATCATGGCTGATGTTTTGAATGTGAGTACTAATCAAGATCTGATTACTGATCATTGCGAAGGTTCGAAAATAGCCTGCGACCATCCTTACCGAGGTTTTAACATGTTGTTTCCTCAGTCATACCAGGCAGATGCCCTTGAACTTAGACCTGCCCGACTCCTTCCCACTTCCTTTCCCCTATGCTATCCCGGTATGAGCCCTAGATTCCTTGTGGCCATAAAAATTGCAAATTGTGATTTCGCGTTCGGAGTGGCGGATAGTTTAGCGTGCGTGGTCAAGGGTTCAATTCCCACTGAGAGCTATTGAACGCAGTGGTTTCCAGTCCACTTTACGAAAAATTGTAAGTCTCGTCCTGAGGAGCTCACCAGCTCACTTCGATCGTTCACAATTCAATCAATCAAGAATTTTGATTTCAACCCACTAATGAATAGTGAGGGTCCAAAACTGGGCAAAAACTGAATTTACCGTACTGGTAATGGACACCCGTTTCTTTGCATGATAGATCTAATTTATAGTTGATTTGGCCGTTTATATGCTCGAAGCAAAGTCATTTCGTAAGGACAAAAGTATTCGCTATAGTAAGTGCATGAATAAAAAACGAAAGATCTCACCTTAATTACTTGCGTAACAGGGTGCGACCATGGAACTAGCTTCAACATCATGTCAGAAATATCAGATGGAACCAATAATGAGCGAATAATATTCATTGGCATGAGAACATACTATATTAAATTTTCCCATGTAGGTGACATGACTACCGCCCGTAGGAAAATCGTATTTTACAAAATTTCTTTTCACGTGTCCATTACTGATGCCTTTATCTTAACTCTATTTATTAGCTTTATAAAACCAAAGAGTTGTAGATGTGTCAGTGTTGAACCAGGGAGCCATATTGAGTGCACTGTTCTTGCATTGTGAAATGGCCTTAGCAGTCTTCCTGAAATATTAAGAGGTGCAAGTTACGCTTACTAGTAATTATGTGAAAATTTGACGGATGATTAACATTAAAGGTTCCATGACTGTTGATAGAAAAGGTGAATATTTTATTGGCTTTAATAGTTTTCCTTTTCGTGAAACATGAAGGTAAAAGGTGAAATTTGCGTTATATCAATTTCATGCGAACAGGGTATGATTGTAATGCTATAAATGAGACTATTCTATTGAATTGTGTAAGAGCTTGATGTGCACGTGTGTGGGGTTTTATTTCAATGATTTTGCACAAGTGCAATATAGAGTACTGGTGAAAAGTATTGTTAGTTTTTTGAAGCACTATTTTTGTGAGCATTTTTTTGTATTTGTAAGCTTCCCAAGTTTGTGTATATTTTGGAATTAACAGGTTGTGCAGTATTTGACGTGTTGAGTATTGTGGATGTGTTTTCATTTTGAGAAAACTAGGGGATCCTTGTGATGGACTCAAAGCTTACTGAAAAGGCAATTCCATTTTATGGTTGTGTTGTTGATATTCAAGAAAATACAGATCATTCCAGAGAATAAGGTTCCTCGCTATTATACACGCTTAACGTCAAACCACTGTTGACTAACCAGTCCCGGTGGAATAGTGTCAAAATTTGTGAAATACAGATCAGCATTTGGGACATTTCTGACATTTCTTTCGGCTCGAATGTCCCGTGAGTCATTTTTATTTTTAGATATCAAATATTAAACGGCAGTCGCATGCTTCATAGAAATAAAAGCAATAATATTAAAAGCACTTCTTGCATGATACACGTTAAATCTACGTTCAGTTGAATAGGGAGCCGCGGCTGCTCAGTGGCAGTGACGTTTCGTATATTTTAATGGTAAAGTCATGCGTTTCAAAGGTGTTTCCAGACAAATCTCCCCTTCATGTCGCGGGAAGCATTTTATTATCATTCTGTGAAGCAATCGTTAAAGAAAGGAGTGACGTTACTCGTTTTAATACCAGGAACTACCATACAATGGATTAATAATTATCGTTGACATATATTTGTATTGTGAGTTTCACGATTGAATGATATATATTTATATTTTTAATAAATTATTGACTTCGTGTGAGAAACTGCTGTTTTTTTTTAATTGAATCTTTTTTTTATGTGACTTGATTTAAATACATACCTGGACAGAAATTGCAACACGCTTAAATATGGCTTCAAATGTTACCATAATAGTTGTGAAACGACTGAGCACATTTTAAGGGAGTGATGATGGCCCTGGCATTGAACGGAAGTTGTTTCGGTTTTGCTCTTATTATCGCCCCATATGTTGGACTTGGGGTGGTAAGGTTCACAGGCAGTGCTCGAAATGGGACGATATACGCCGGTATGATATACCGGCACTTTTTCAGGCAAAAATGTTATTGCTTCCGAAATATACCATCACTTCTAAATTTCCATTCCGAGTACTGTTCACAGGGTGTGTATCTTGCTTGGATATGGACGTTAAAGTATTACGCAAGCACGTTTCTAGACGTTTAAGACCTTCTCTCCACCTTGTAAGCAAAACGATGCAGATGTCATTTGGGTTTTCGTAAGAGTTGACAAATCTTTTATCGTTATATCGTAGTCCAAGTAACTATTTAAATCTTGCAAATTTACACTAAACGAATAAATAACAAATGCAGTCGTGAGTCTGAGCATCTCAAAGGTTGCGGGTTCGAATCTCACCTGGGGCGTGGGTATTTGTGCATTTTAACATGCATTGCACTCGTTTAATGGACATGGACCGAAGTCAAAAGATACCAAAATGGCTCATATTAAAACGAAGTTGACCAGTTTTTGTTTGTAAAAGTGCACGGCTGAAGGGTGTGTGTGGTATCCGGTCATGTCCTTCAAGGAAATTCGTAAGTGGCAGTGCTTGAATTGACGTAATTTTGCTGGAGGGCAAGGGGAATTTATCGATAAATGATAGGCATTTACCGGCGGATCCAACACACACGAGGGCTTTAGTGAGACGAAAGTGAAGTTTTCAGAGGAAGAAATCCCCCTCCCAATTCAGACCTTGTGTTCTAGTCTTAAATCGTTTCGTCCACAGATATGAATCCACTTCAAAGATTTTTCCCGTTTACTGAAAGCGTTCGGTATTAGAATGATTTTTCATGTGGTTGGCGATAATAATACCTCGAATTATTTTTGGTTAAGCCATTAGAACAATGTTTACAGGGCATCTCAACTGGTAGCTAGCCAAAACATGGCGATATCATTGTTTAAACGTTCTTTCAATGTGAGCAATAGTTCTAGGTATGTTGCCACCATTGAAGTACACCTTGTGAACTAACAGATGGGACCAGTAGTTGGAAATCGACAAAAAATGGAGTTCCATCGTTGCTTCCCCCCTACTCTTTAAATATCACTGAACAGTAAATTAAAACCGTCAGTCTACACAAAAATTTTAATTTTTTTTTCATTGTTAATTTAATAATTGTAAGTTAAGTGATACAAACATGATACTTACTCTAAATACGTATGCAGTACACTATCTCGCGTGCATGTTTATCTTACATAAGCATTGCTTTGATCTCCCGTCCCCCATTATTAGCAAAAATAAGCAACGGCTTTATCCTCTCTTCAATCTTATGTAATACTTCAACGACATCGGGGTTGCCGAGAGCTTAGATCGCTCGCTTTCTGTGCGCGTGGTCACGGGTTTAAATCCCTCCGGGCCGGGGTCAATTGAACGAAGTGGTTCAGAACCCACGTCACCAAAAACTGTAGGTCCCGTCCTTAAAAGGTCACCAGCTCGTTTTTTATGGCGTTAATAATAAACTCCAAGGACCTCCATGAATGTCAACTGATTATTACAGGGTGATTTATGGTCGTGCGTTCATGACGTCGCTGAGGGAATAATACTGACCTTCTGAAGACATTCACTCGTTCCCCAGCAGGTCAAAGAAAACTGTGGTCTTCGACATCCTATGGGAAGAGCGTGATAATGTTCACCAGGATACACAGGAGACAATTATTCTTGCTGTGAAGGAGAGACGATTCTTCAATCATTGTATAAACTGTTTGTCTTCACCGAGCAAATAGTCTTACTACTTCTGAACTAGTCATTAATATCCAAAAACACTGACAACAGGGTTCCTGGGGACAATAAATGGTTAGCTATTAATTATATTCCGCTTTTTCCCTTATAGAAACGCTTATATTAAACTGTTTGGGAAATTTAATGTAAGTAGTCGCTAGTCGGGATCAAGCCACCTTGCCCCCCTGTCTTGTGTCTTCATATATCTACTAATACGTGATCGATCTGGTTGAGAGTTTTGCCATCCGGAGATACCCATGTGTATTTGTGTTCAAAGTACGTGCTCTTTACCAGCAGGTTTTTCGAAATCGCGAAAGTTATCAGTTTTTCTCCATTGTTGTTGGTATTTTCGTGAAGGCTGTATTTGCCTATAGTAGGTCTATATTTTTCTTCCCTCCCTATCTTTGCATTGAAACCTCCCAACACAATTTTCGAATTATATTTCGGCATTCTGTCAGCCTTTCTAGCTCATCGTAGAATATACATTTGTCGTTATCAGTAGCTATCCCGGTCGGAGCATAGACGTTTAATAAAACCGTGTTGCCCCATCGAGTACGTATCGTAACGTATGATAGTCTTTCGTTTACGAGCTTTATATTATGAACCGCCTGAAGGATACTGTTCTTAATGAGGAATCCTGTTCCGAAATCGTGAGACTGTGTTCCCCCGTAGTAGAAAGTGTATACTTGCCCTATGCGATGCTATCTTGACGCTCCCACCGAACTTCTTGTATCGCTAATATGTCTAGCTCGTACTTCTCGGTCTCGAACTACAGCATTTTAAAAGTTCATATATGGCCTCCGACTGGGTTTTAGATACCTTGATTGCAAAGTTATAGCCAAGGGGACCTACTATTCCCGCTCATGCTGTCCTTGTCCAAAATTCATGATTGGTGGAGTATGCTATGACATGCATCCGTGTATGACGTAGTATATTGCCAATCTAATGCATTGGGATGTTACTCCATTGCGGAGATATTGAGTTACATTGAAATATAACTCCATAAGATGATATAGCACCTCTATGGTACCCTTGAATGCAAACTATCCATAAGATGATATAGCATGCATAAGCCATCTTGACAAATATTTACATGTTAATATCAGATTCTGGGGGGGGGGGGGGGAGAAAAACAAAAATATTTGGAATATACAAGCAAAATTGAGTCGGAACATGATAAACCGACCCCTCAAGCGACACTCCAAAAATATGAAACTCCACTTTGTTAACGTGGAACACGAACAGAGGGTATTTTTATATTTTCGGGATGTCGTTTGAGGGGTCTGTTTATCATCGCGTTTCGACTCATTTTTGCTTGTATTATATTCCAGATATGTTTTTCTCGTCTGCTACCTAGAACGCGAGATATTCATCTGTAAAATTTGTCAAGATGGCTTCTGCATGCTATACCACGTTATGAATAGTTTGCATTGAAGGGAAGGCTTGGCCTGCAATAGCTTAATTAGAATGCAATTACTCACGGATGCGCGTCATAGCATACTCCACCGTGGCCCTCGAAAGAGAGCTGGTCGGGATACTTCACTACTCATGAATGTTTGGCCACGGACTCCATGAGCGGTAATAGTAGGCCCCCTTTGGTATAGCTTTGCTTTTAGTTGATGTAAATGTATAATTTTACAGGAGGAGGAAGTGGCATCTTACTTGAGAAACTATCTACAAAATTAGTCAAACAGTTACAGCATCTAGCGGCCACCGATGTAGACAGACTCGGGGCATTTTTTGTCAATAGTTCTCTAGTAAATATTTCCGTTGTGCGATGCGCACGCGCCATAAACGACGCATGGGGGATGTTGTGGTAGCACTCAACATATTCTCGACCTAGGCACGAAGTAGCTGTGGTGGTGGTCAGTTCCACGCTCTACCGCTTTTCCCTCCCAAGGTGCCCAGACCAAGGAGACACTGGTACTCAATTTGCTAGGAGACAGTGCATCTAGGAGCGCCCTACATCGCTACAAGCAGTTATATATTGATTCCCGGCGCTGCCAAGGATTTTTCCAAGGCATGTGGGTCTGGAACGGTGCCCACCCAGCATCGTGATGCAATTGGGGAGCTGCTATGAATAAAATATAGTGGCGATCACAGTGAGAGCTTAGGCTCTCCTCTCCCAAATAGTTTGGTCAGCGTGGGAGCAGTAGACGAATCTCCTACCTAAATACAATGAGTTACGACATGTCAAATCTCAGTCAAACTTGCTGCCAATCCGATGTGTCACGTTTGTCATGGCAAGCAAAAATCAAAGCGAGCACAAACTTTGATAAACATTAATGTTAGAGTAAAAAATGCTAACCTGCCTGCATTTTCTGACGCTTGCTTTGCATAGAACGTCACTGAACGGTGTGTGAAATCTGCAAAATGACAATCGAAATGGAGCAGTTATAAAATGTCTAAAGGTTCTATTAAACTGTCGAGCTTGTTGATCAACTTCCTCGAAGAGCAAGCTCGACAGTACCATAGAGCATTTACAGATTAGATTTTTATTGCGTTCCGGCGACCTCATGTGGACAGAGTGGTATGGAACATGTCGAGTTTACAGTTGATACACAAGGATTATGCCATTAGACATTGAACACAACAGTAAAAATAGAAGATATGGTAGCGTAATTATAACAGACATGACAATAATATACATAATAATCGTAACAATTATAGTTTGGAAACATAGGTACAATGTTTGTTGATTTTAATACGATCCTATATAGCTCCAAATTATATACCTACAAATTATCCAATATTAATTCAATATCCAATTACTTAACAAAAGCACTTACATTTTTTCAGTAATACACCAGCGCGCGTTGTAATTTTAGTTATTATCTATCTTCCAAGAACTCATTTTATTATAATGTGGTTTGCTGGTTATCAGTTGCTGTTTTTTTAAATAATCGTTTGAATATGGTAGAGTTGGATGAGTTCTTTATGTAATTGGGAAGTTTATTATACAGTTTAACACCGATGTACACGAATGAATTAGCGTACTTAGGAGTGCTGTGCTATGGAATGGCTAGATCCGATTTATGTCTCGTATGATAATAGTGTTTATCATCATTTTGTTTTATTCTGATCTTGTTTGTGTAATAGCCACATCCAGATGGTAAGGTCCCGGCATGGGTGTGGATTTTAACAGCTAAAGGCGAATGGTGACGGGCCGAAGTCCACAGTTACTAGACGCCCATATAAAAAAATCAAGTTTTTACAAATAATAAGATACATATAAATCGTCAACCGAGGTGACTTCAGACAGATTTTGAATATTTGCTCAGATTTAGGCACTATATTTCGTTTTAGAAAGGTATTTGATAGGGATTTGTGCGAGTACTCATTTATGATTAGATTTATGGTATTAGCCACATTTATTGCTCAGAAACACATCGGTTATAAATTGAAACGCATTGTCTCAAGTCGCCCCGTTAAACGTGATTCGTTGGTTAGCCTCAAACGATGCGGCTATTGGAATTAGTTGATACAGAAATTTAAATATTTTTCTAATATTACAAAGATGGTTTTAAAGTACAAAAC
>JAGDQP010014434.1:20510-43816 GCA_022664845.1 Lepisma saccharinum | reverse complement strand
GGTTTCACAGAGGTCTCGATTTCCTCTGCCGCTGTAACTAAGGCACTCTCGTCAATCTCTGCAAATGATGCCATGGCTATCTTCTCACAAACTGAGTTCCTTTCACTTCAACTGCTATTACAATATAACCCTTCAACCAATCATGTATGTTCACCATAAAAACAAACTCATTGGATTACTGCACGCAATTTTCTTGCGCATTTTCCTTTCATTCGTTTCCCATGCGCATGAGCTTTAGTCCTAGAATGTCGTTTAATCAAATAATTTTGTTCATTAATGCCATTGTAATATGCAATTTTATCCATCAATTATTATTATTCATATAATGTTATATTAATTTTCATATATACTCCGTTTCCTTGTACTAACAAAAAACTAATAAGAGGTACCTACACTTTCAAATATTGACGAGTACTTCAAGTTTCTTGCATTGATATCAATGATCAACAATAATAATTTCATTTTTTTATTTCGTTTTCAAAAAAATATTCATCTCTACCTTTTCTGCTTCTTTTCTTCAACTAAATTGGCGTTGGCCCCTAGGCAATGACTTCATTATCTCCAGTTGTGTTGTCTGGTAAAGGGTCGTGAAGAAAAAAACCAACTAATTTTTATTTCTTTTTTCAAAAGTAATTAATTTTTTCTATATATTTTTCTTCGTCCACGATGCAACACCCTCGTGGCATTCCGTTATACATATTTGTGTTCCTAGCCAGAGAAAGAGGTAATACGGAAGAGTTAAGCTCAATTTTATTTTTTAATTAGCGAGCTGTCAAATCCGAGAGTAAATTTGTGAAAAACAAGAATAATTAATTATTAAAATATGCAAATGGATATGCAAGAGCGCTATGTCAATACTCTGCTTATATTTAGAGTACTAGACATGTGTTCGCAATTGTATGTACACTTTATGAGACGAACATGCATCCATGAAGAGCGGAGCGTTGGAGTTTATTCGGTCAATCATTGGTCAGTTCATCTGGGAGTTTTGATTGCATAGGAAATAATTGGTAAATGGTAATATATATTATGAATATTAACTTGGAGGATAAGTTATGAAGGATGTTATAAGCTATCCCATAATAAGGAACGTTGAGCTTCTCATACGTCAGTGTTGCTATCCCATTTAAAAAAATAAAAAAGGAAAATAAGCAGTAAATGGTAAAATACTTGGGAAGACCGGTTTCAGGAAGGTGTGGATTAGTAACCTTCCACGTCTTTGACGTCGTTGAAAATTCTTTAAATGGTATTTTGTTCTATATTTCGGTGGGCCAGCTCCGGCCTTTTATACCTACTTAATCAGTTGTTCTTTTTGTCAATTAGGAATTGGAATCTCCATTCACTGACAATTACCTATTTTTTCTGAAGTTTGTGATCAGTGTAGCGGCAACAAACACTTGAGCAGTATTGCATGCACAGTTACGATAAGAAACTGTTTTTTTCTGCACATGTGCGAACATGAAAATAAGGAAAATGAAATATCTCGAGGCTTCTTAGGGAATAATGAAAATAAATTCAAATGCCAAATATACATCTGAAAGATTACTGGATATATCAAAGCATTTTATATATTTTTTTAACAGTGTACTCCGTCGCGCAGCCTACACATGCGCAAGCTTGTCTGTACGCTGTTCCATCCAACATGCGCCCTTCGCTCTCATGCTGTTCCATCATGCCTGACATTTATACACATTTTCTTCTACTTCGTACACTGTAAAAAGTGAAAACACGAGATGGATGAAAGTTACTCCGCTTTATGGAGAAATAAAATTCGAAAATTAGCGTTTTGTTGTATTTACTCTTAAATGTAGGTGTAGTGTAAACCCTTCGGTGGAAAGATGGTAACCTTAACTCCATTTTAAAGTTTAACATTTTCTTTGTATTAGCTTAACGTTAACTGAAAACTGGTTGAAACTGGCCAAAGTGTTTTGTCGGTGAACGTTCAACTTATTTTACGCTTAAAATTCGGTCATTTTCTGATGGAAGTGTAAGCTAAACTGGCAATTTTGAGGTTACGTACTTTTCTGGATGAAGCTTAAGCCTTGGTTGGCTATCCTTTAATCCAATAACAGGAATAACGTTACTTGCTAGTCACTGAACGTCCCGCCATTTTGAGTGTTTATATTGCTTTTACACTTTGAACAGTAAACAGTTCACTGGTGGACCAAGGATTGCATTTGCGGAAAAAGAAATTAAGTTGGGTATAAATCTTTACACTGTAGCAAACGTATCTTTTCTTTTTACGAGACATTTCTCGTAGTAAAATCAGCATGTTAGTGATTAACCTTCGCAGTAAAATTCTAGCTATAAACACCACTCGAAAAGCCATAAGCACCAACTGCCTTCGTGGTTAAGTGGCAAGAACGTCAGACCAGTGTGTTAGTGGCCCTTGGATCGAAACGCACCCACCTCAGCTTTTTTTTTTATTTTAAAGGAATATTACCTTATTTTCTTTTCTACTTTCAAAAAAATATCTGATTCAATGAAATACCCTGAAAAAGTCACACACACGCACATACATGTATATATTGTATATATTTGATATATTGTTGATAAAAGGGAAATTGAAGTAATCAATATCCGAACAAAAACACCAGAGGTGCAAAAAGTGGAGCCAAGTTCTTTAGCCCTAAAAAGGTGTGAAATGGGAGACGGATGAGCCAAGTTCCTTGGTGACAGCATGTAACAGGAACAAAGGAACTTGGCGCGAAGTGGCAAGGTTCATGATCCTCAAGCTATAAGGGTGGTGGGGATCCTAAAACCCACTACGTCCACCGCCACCAACCTTAAGGCTGTTGCCAGCTCGCGCCAAGTTCCTTTGTTCCTGTTACATGCTGTCACCAAGGAACTTGGCTCATCCGTCTCCCATTTCACACCTTTTTAGGGCTAAAGAACTTGGCTCCACTTTTTGCACCTCTGGTGTTTTTGTTCGGTTCTAATTTACTAAAGTAACAATTGATTCACTTTTCCATTTCTACATAGTAGACGCAACATAATCCAGATTGAGTGTGTACGTATATCACCATTTTCCAAGAATATAGTCACAACCCAAAAGTGTAAGTTTCCATGTGCTTTGGTTCAAAAGCATTAATGACTGTTTTCCTTCGTTGACAAAAATCACAAGTCTATCTAAATCGGTGGGTAGTAGATAGCAGAAGTTTCACTTTTCTGTTTAGATGTTCCTTTACATTTTCTGCATTAAATATTGCGGCATATATTAGTTCACCTGCTATGTGAACATTTTACTTCTGTTACATGCTTTGTCCAACATGGATGTGTTCAAATCAAAACATCAACCAAAGTTGTCCACTGGACAGTTTTCCCTGAGAGATTCACAAATAATGACTAAAAAATATCTAAAATAATGAAATCTGTCTGCACATATCATGAACTTGCAGACTCATTGCAATTCTATGAATTGTTTCCAAACTTGACAGAGTTGTATGCAAAACAACAGAATTGGAAATTGGAAACAAATTAGCTTAGTTGATCGAGAGTTTCTAAGTAGTTGCATTAAACAAGTTTCTTTGTACACAGCACAGGTCAGTTGCACAATAATTATAAGGAAGTATGTCTTTTATATAATGTAGTTAATGCACCAAACTCTTACAAAAGTTTTATTGTATTTTTGTGAGTCTTGTTTCCACTCTTCCTCCCATAGTTATAGAGCAAGGCATGGTAAATTAAATTTCATGCAAGCACACCGCCTTATACAATTTGTCACGCATTTGAATGAGACCAGCTCATGGCAAACTGTGAATATTACGGTTGAAGTAGTCCAGACTTGTTTAAATGTTCCATCACTATTTGTATCTAGCACCAGCTTGACGGTGGGGCAGTTATGCGCTTTATATAATTAAATGGCCCAACACATAGCCTATTTGAAACATGGCTACTTTCACGTGTTGCTCAGGGACTGCCTGTGTTGGTGGAATAAGTTGTATAGTATCTTATTCGTATCAAATCATTTACTTTTCTATGATGCAGCAAAATAATATATATATATATATAGCAATGCACGAAAGTACACATGGTGATGTGGTATAGCATGATGGATTAATCTTCAGGTATGCATTTTTTAGATCTGGAAATTCAGACCAGACATCCCATGCAGTTTTCTTGCCATGACTGACAAAACTAAAAAGGGTGTCACCCCCCTTCCGAGAAAGAAACGTAGATAGTGCCACGACGTTTCTTTGTGTGAGGCTAAAAGCTATCTTATGTGTAGCTAAATATCGAGCGCTCTTGTCATGTTCGAATGATATCCAAAGTTAACTTTCGGTTTCCAGGTCTTGTGCAACACATACAGCCAATACAACGACGTATGTATTAAAAGAACGAAATATTAGAGTGTGATGATCGTAATGCGTTGCGTGCAGAAAAAGGGGCAAATTCGACGGTCAGCCTATTCATGGTTTCAAGGCGACGATGGTGAGAGATCTTGTAGTGATGCATTACCCTGAACATTTTCTACGTGTGTAATGACGTGCACTTTCTTAATGTTAGTCAACCATCAGAGATCTTCTTCTGATAAAATGAAAAGCTTTGTTTTGTTACCGTCATCACGAAGAAAATTTTGCCAGTTTCCTGGAACGATAGCTGGTGGTGTTACCATTCGCGCATTTATTTTTCCCTTTGGGCTCTTGTTGCCTGATTCGTTGAGCTTGGAATGAACTGATCCCAAACGATAACCAACCTAGATACATTCTCAACATATTTAAATAGGTACGGAATGAAGATATTGGCTGCAAGATCACTAAATAGTTTTCAGTTGTTACTATGGCAGTATGGATAATAACTGACAAATCAACAACGTGACAAGTCACAGAAGGATCGTTAAGTTGTAAAGAGCATAATGCCTCAGAACATTTAAATCCAGACGTATTTCACCTACGTCAGGTAATGCTGTTGGATACAACTGGTTCTCATGAATGTATTGATTATTCCCCTAGATTGTTCACCAATATTCTGACATTCAGTACTATATCATTCTTTAAATTATGTACTTGTTGTTTTCAATTGATGGAAGAGATTTTTATATATCAAACCCTTCTATATTGTTGCGGTGAATAAAATAATTTATGGTTATAGCTATTCTCAATCAAACAATCCTTCAATGAATTCTATATTGCTACCCTCCTACATATTACTCACTATTGACAGCATGTACTATTTAAGAATCAGCTATTTCCTTCTGATCAATTGTTAACAAACAACATTTCTCCTTTTCAAATTGGTTACCGAACTCCACGAATATCCTTACAAGGGTACAAACACTAACAGTTTCGTCGTGATGTATTTTGTCATCTTTATTTTCGAACTGTAGATAGCCATTCTCAAATTGTTCTATTACTGGCGGCACTTTTCGACCAGCAACTACCAACGGCAGCAGAATCCTCAGTGAGTACGATTGCACTACACAAACTTCCATGAGAATAACAGCTGATCTTTAGCAATAGAGATTTTTTTTATTATTTTGAGCATTGTGAACCTCCAAACTTGGAAACCTGCTAAACCGGAAGGATGAAAACTAGAAATATTTGCTATATTTCTAAGGCGAATTGTAATTCATATGTCATATAGTTTGAGTGATCCGAAGAATGAAACCAAGGTACTTATTTCATCAATGTCTCCCAATACATGTACTATTGACTTTTAACAAGATTGTGGAAAGAGCGTCTCATTTAGGACACAATACGAAACTTTTTCTCCTGAGCATCAATGGATGTGAACGTATATTAAGTTTCGAAGAATATACAAAGATGTCGCCGTGATTTGATGAAACCGTCTTCTATGGACAACGTGAGAAAATGATAGAAAGTATCTGCTGCTCCTAGGATAGATATTTCTGCTTTCGCCAGTTTGTAGAAATGGCAGTGAGTTTGTTCACCGGTTTTCAAATCAGAAGAGAGACCGATACTATAACATCGACATAATCTGTAATGTAAACAATTTTCCTACACATAAACCGAATAAAGTGTAGACGGCTTTTTAACAAAGCACTTGATTGCAACCAAGTCCCCCGTTACCTTTGGGACGGATTTCTGTTTGTTCTACGTGTTGGATCTGTCTTTAGTGTGGATCATTTGAGAAACTCATTGATCCAAAATAGAAGGATGCTGTTTTACAGAGATAGTTGTAGTACCATGGGAAAGTCCTTTCACTGCGCTTGCACTAGGATTCTGATCGACATTATCATGAATTTTCGAACACTTCCCTGTTCTAAGCTCTGTTGTAAATCATTTTTTTTACAATCTATTTCCTTCCTAGTGCTATCATTTTATTATTGATTTTTAGTGGGCAAGTATGATGATATTTTGCCTTCTTAATAAAAGTGTCTTCAATAAAATTTCCATCTTTGAGTCTCTTCTAGGTTCAGTTTTATTGGTAATGGATCTAGATGATTAATTTCTGTGTGTTTCTTGAAAGAGAGGTACATCCACGGCCAACACCCTTTCCGTTAGAAATGGCAAGTTTTGTCAGCTGCTCACTTGTTTCTTGTTGACACAGAATGCCCAGCATCATTTCTGTTATATATAGTAAGAGACTAACCAGTTGAAGGGACAGGTAGTGTAGAGGCCACTAATAGAAAACTCTTTGAAGTAGACAATGTACTTTTTTATTTTCATTAAAATACACAATTTAGATTTTACGGCAACACAGCGATTTTAAGTAACAGTGCATATACTAATATGTATTTTCAAATTAAGACACTTTTGTACTTTTACCAAGCATCATTCCGCAACAATTGTTTCCACATTTTAACATAGCAAACCCCTTTTTGTGTACGATGTGTGTTTCTTACTTGTTTAAATACAATATCTGAGTGTTACATAATCACACTCACTGCACAATCACTCGCTATAAAGTTACTTTGTGGATGTAGCTTACACAAGTGCAGGCTGTTTGTTTCGTTCGCCTATCTGACAATAATTGTGTTCATTTTGTCGTAATTCTCATTTTTTAGTTTATCAGTCAAAGCCGTACAAACGGATTGTGTAAGAATGAAAATGATATCATGTAATCATAAATATATCTATATATTTTTTTGAAATATGCACAGCTTAATACATCATTTGGAAAATATACAAAATAATTAAATCTTAACATTTGTTTTTCTTTTCGGTACTATTGTAGGAAAACGGTTTGCATTTCGATGTCTGTACACGTGAGAATATTTGACTCTCTAGTGATGGGAACACCTAGGAACAACACACTGCCATCAATGAAAAATATCACAATGTGTGTGTTTTAGATAAACTTTCATAAGGGTTATTAAATAAAATCAAAGCACTCGTTGCAATTTATACATTTCTGATCGCAAATAGTACTATAAATTGCGGTACTTCCTTTAAGCATTCCTTTCACGAAACATAATTATGGATATGCGCACAGGATATTGTGCATTGGTTTAAAGCTGGTACAGCAGTACATGGTACGAATACTAGGTGCCCCAATATTAAAATTTGTTTAATTTTCATTAAACCGCCACTCACCAATCAAGTGTGGTCATTAACAAATACGCTTTAATTAGTTTCAACTATCTTGGATTTTAAGAATGCTTGGATAATTTAAAGTTGGTGAATATATTTTCATGTCTTGAAATTCATGTTGAGATCAGCAGCTGAAGAAAAACAAATATAACTCAAAATAAAAATATTTGAATTAATGGGCACCACTTGGAATTGTCTCTGAGTTAAATTAGAATCAGTAAATTGTATTGATCTGACATTGAGACTGAGAAAGCAACAACCCAGAAATATGGTTAACAATTAATCAAGTAGGTTAATAAATACATAAGATTGAATTAATGAACGAGACCTTGGATTGAAATTGTCTTTCAGTAGTAGGTTAACCCTTAACGTTTTACTGTTAGTAAAGTAGTTAATAATAAAAGAGGATTAATTTCTGTTCAGTACCATAACATGCATAGATAATCTTAAAATCATTCGACTCCTACGATCAAAAATATTTTTGAAAACAAAAGGGCGCCCTTTGGGATTATTTTGACTCCTACATCAATTACAAATTGAATCAGTATCTTAAAATGAAAATTTAGGTAAGCTCATTAAATATGGCAAATTACATGCTTTTATGAAGAATAGCACATATATTTGAAATATTTGCGCATATCGGTCCCAATAAATACCGTCAACACAAAATATGCGTAGGAGGACGTTGAACCATTTTAATTTGGTACTTTTCGCCTCGTCATATGTGTAACACAAAGGCGTGGGGCATAAGCTAGTCAGTAATGTTCAACATTCATAGATTTGTTTGGTTCCTTAGAGTCGAACACCAATTGTCCGTGATACACACATAACGCACCACGGATTCTACAACGCATGCTTTCGATTTTAAAGTGCTTTTTAGCATAGATACGTTCGATTGTCTTGAAACTTCAATGTAGGGCATGCCTGTCATGTTGACCTCACATACCATTCTGTTACAAGAAAAGAAAAATAATGTGAATGGGCCGTACAACGATCGTTCAAGAACCCTCAGCCCTTACTTTGTGGGAAAAGTATTAGGCTGTAAGTTTCACAATTTAATATGTACCCGCATGATTACGGTGACTACTTCTGAGAAAAATAGTCAATTCAAGCATTTAGTATACTTGTCAATATCCATTTTAGAGGGATCGTTTAACCCTTAAATACTATGATAACTATTTGGAATTACATTTCTAGTTTGGGTGAAGTTTCACTGATGGAATGGATTGATTTTATTTCGAAAAAAAAAATCTTCATTTTTATAATCCTCAATATAGTCTAAAATTTCAATTAACCTTAGCCAAGTTTTTGTTTTAAATAAGCGGTTACCAACTGTTTAAAAAAGTCAATATTCAGTTTAACTGGTTATTATTTCACATTTTATTATTGCAATAACATATCATCAATGCACAATTTAATATTTTGACTTTATGAATGAATTGGTTGGTACTTTACTAATTAGGAAAGGATATTTATATTTTACTTTGGATTTGCAAAACTTATTTACAGTCCTAAGCAAATGCCACGGTACTGATTGCATTTAGAAGTCCTTTATATTTCAGATTGCACTAAAATAGGCGAACGTATATTTTCTCTTTTCCGCGGGAAAATGTTTTTGTGGGCATACACCACAGGAAATTGTTGTCTGACATAAACGTTGCATTTTGTGTGAACCCAGTCTAGAATTAAATTAGTATATTTATGATTTTACACAATTTCGTGCTTTATTCTAATAAAAAAATAAGCGAATCTATAGTTTTCTCTTTCTATAATAAAACCGTTTTATGGGCAAATTGCCCATTAAATATATTGTATTTCCGACGATGGCTTCACGTGACAGAAAGGCATGACCATTTTTGTGAAACTTCGTAATGAGTAGTGTAAATAAAATAAGCGAGTCCATGTTTGAACTGTCTGAAGTGCATATAATCTCCAATCATATTGTCACATACATGCACCACTTTGCTTGAACCCAACCCATTACTAAATTACTGCATGCAAGGTTCTAACGAAAAGCCTCAAGTATATAACACAAAAAAAAAGAATAGACGCATTTTCTCTCATATATTATTTTCATGTTCGGAAGGAAAATGACACAGTTTGTTAACTATATCATTGTCTCGTGATAGCTCTACGTTTGGTATACACATTGTTGTAAATCCGTACACAAGAGCGCCCGAACAGACTTCTTTCCTAACCCCACGAAAGGTCCATTAAAATGTAAATTAATCGAGATAAATCCGGATGGTAAGCTCACCTTAAAATGTAATTTCAGAGTTTACATTTACAGCTTAATTGAGTAATCTAATGGAAAATAACAAGATCCAATTTGACATTTTTACAATGAAAGTAACGATATATAATTACGAAATAACAGCTGAAATTACAACCGAACATGTTCTTTATAAACGCACTAATAAATGCTTAACAACGTAAAAAGTAAATTCCAATAAAACTTGTAAATATGTTACTATGCCACAAAACATGGCTAATTTCACAGAGAGAACAACATATCAGGACTTATAAATCAAAATCTCAGTGTCAATATTATATCAGTCATAGATTACAAAATGGGAACATTTCATAATTTATTAACGAGGCGCGCCCAGGCTGCAGCTCTTCTTAATTAACAATTTCAAATTTATATAATATATCTGGAAGCAGCTTAGCAAGCAATAGCGAAATATCATTGTGAAAATATGAACAACTGAAACTGAATAAAATTAGAATTAAAAAGTGTTTAAATTAATTATACTGTATGCACTATTTAAGCTTTCGATAAATACACACACAGTTCAACAGCTTTGCTCACTTCCATAAAAAGTTGGGATCTTTAATTCAATTTAGAAATACTGCAGTAAACGACAAGATAAAGAATACAACTTTAAAGAGGTTACTTGCACTTTACTACAACAAAGGAAACTATTAATTCCGATTACATATAATTTACACTAGCATTGATAGAGTAATTACAGCGAAAATTCACCTAAACATAAAAAAAAATATTTGCATATATATCATCAACATGATATGATGGACGTTCACACATGTTACGTGATTTATCATTCACTTTTTTCAATCAAGATGAAAGAAGATACAAACGAATATAACTAGAAATGCGAAACACTGTCTAAGAACCATTTAATAAAATGATTAGTTTCGGGTGGTAATATCTAACGATATTAATGAAAGTATGAAAAGTTAAATTTTAAACATCTTTGTTTCACTCACAACTGTGGTGCTTATGTATAATCTCACCAATAATATCTGCATTTTGTGAAATAACGTTTACGCAATGCTTGTTGCAAATGCTTCGGAATGTTTTTGTTATACTATTGAAACCTAAAGTAGGCAACATTGACTATTGAGGACATAGAAACATGCACCGCCCACTATTTTATTTCAATTGTAACGAAAACTGTTTACACGTGTTTAATGTAACTACGTACAACTATTTGTAAATGTTTTCAATATCAATTTAATGGAAAATTTGTTACTGTAATTGACAATTGCAACTTCTCATTATTTTTCTATTTTGTCGAATAATGCGTATGATAATTATGCTGGATATACGCCTATAAGGATGGGACAATTTGAAAATGTTAATTTATAATAATGCCTTGAGAACAAACATATCTTAAGCTATTTTAGGATTTATAACTCCATCCCTGTCTCTATATATTTTGTTCCTACGATTTATTTTTTAACACGAATATACTAACGCACACACTGACCGGTAATGTGAAGTACGTTTTTATTAGCAACTTTATCAAAAGATAAAAATGAACTCCAAGCTCACAAGTCGTGGCTCTATTTGATTTCCTTTCAGAAATGCCAGCTATGATTATATTAAAATTAAGAGCACTATTTTAGCACCATGCAGCAGTAAGGCAATATTGCGCTTTTTTTCCATTTCCGTCTCTAGAAGTTTATCATTAACGCGTTTGCAATATAACCTCAAAATTATCTCATTGTTAGGCAACCTGTTAAGCCTTGATTGCATTTCGGATTAATAATTAGAGTGCGAAATCTAGGTAGATATCGGCTTTTGGCGAATTATTACATATATTTATATTTTATTAAATTAAAAAATATATATTTATTAGTGTTGTTCTAATTATATTTCTCGAATAATTATCGGAGAAGTGGCGACCGTGTAAATATAGATCAGGCATTATTACTATAACTTTTCTGGTAATACGAAATCCTGTAAATATCAGGTATTTGCTTTAAATATCTCACTAACGAATCATACTCAATAATCTATCTAATTATATATTTACGGATATATGTTACCAATCTGCTTATGTATTTTCTTATGTATGTAATTGTGTCTGTTAAGAGTATATTTGTAATCATATTAATATAATTGAACAACAGGTAATACTACTATTTTGTTGTTATTATGGTATTACTTAAATTAAATTCTATTAAATCATTTTATATGAAGCTTAAAACAAAATATACTGGATAATATCGCGTGTATAGAACCATTACTATAAATAAAGTTTTCACAGATTCAGTATTATGTTGCTACATTGCAATATATACTTAATTCAGTTTTTAGAACTAAAGTTGATAACACAATCATTACCTGCAGCGGTCCCCTTGCACTGCCTTTGCATGTCTTCTATGGTAGAGATCAAATCACTTGTCATCCCTGTAGAAAATAAATTGTATAGTTAAGATACAATTCTCTGGAGCATATACCTAGAAATGATTGGAGGACTATGTTTGCGTTATTTACGTATGTATCTTGTTAGATTTTAAATCAAATGTATACAATGCATTTCCGTACTGAATGCTTTACAAGTAAGAATAAATTATTACTTTGTATGGACTTCACTGAAAAAGAACGATATAAAACATACCTATGTTAGGACGAGCATTGAGAACCCGATACTGCCATTATTTCTCATTACGTATCGCGGGTGACGGGTTCATGTTTTTTTTTTTTAACTGAATGCCTTCATCAATCTTTACATGTCGCGTTGTCCAGGCAAATTATTAGCAAAAATGCAAACGAACAGCATTTTAGTACTAGAAATACATTTTGAATGTTTTGTTTTGACTAAAATAAATTCCCAACATAACTGACTATAAATAAAGAAAATTCATATACACATCATGATTTGTGCTGTCGTTCACGATTATTTTTACCAGCATTGAGAGGATAAAATCTTAAAAAAAAGTGTTAAAGTAATTAAAGTGTAGGCATTAATTGTAAGTGCATTGAGGTTATTGTGAACTCGATATTGGATTTGCAAAGGACAAATGCAGGTCTTGAAAACGCGTTTTTTTTTATTTTAAATTCTCTATAGTCAACCAATTGCAATAGTCATGTGACATTTTCATTGCTGTACACAATTCGATAGTCTGTAGTTTTAATAATCTTAAACGCTGGAATACATTCATTCTAGGGCAAGCTACTTGGTAAAATCTATGTTTCTCACTCTAAATAAATGTCTAATAATGTATAGATTTTAACATGTTAATGTGCACGTTGGTATCAGGTCGATAAATGTAACTTGAATAAGCATCTTCCTTGTATGCTTTGTAGCTAAACATTGTTAATCGGTTCATAATTTAAGTGACATGATTTTCTATAGAATATTATAAAATGCAATATTTTTTCTCTTAAAATATTTAGTCACCGTGACGTATATCTAACTATCATTGCCTTTGAATAAAATGTATGATATTCATAGAGGGACGAAAATCCTATTGTGTCCAAACTATTATACTATATCTTACTTACTTAATATCATGAAATCTCATTTGCTCAGCTCATATCTATCACTGATGTGTAACTAAGATTTATAATTATAAACCTATCCTGTATATAGCCTGAAAAATATATTAAATTCTAATTATAATTAAAATATCTATATTTACCACAAATTGGTGACTACTGTGTAAAACCAATAAAACGTAAGAATGGTCCTATGAAAGTTATTTCTAAAAAGTAGTTGCATTCATTATGTTAAAAGACAATTATGAACCGATAGTTATAAAACGTGAGTTATAGTACAAAATAAACGTTTTCATCTTTTCTTTTCAAATACTAAAGATTTTCGAGAAGAATATATTAATTATTCAGTTATGTTATTTCTAAAAGTTTGTGCTGCAACATAAACTAATATTATATGTTGTATGTTTAAATGGGAGTGTACACTTATTTACGTCAAGGGAGTACCGTTTACTATAATAATTAGATATTTGCTGGAATAAAGAGAAGTATATATTGTAACGAAAATTCTGGTCTTGTGGTCTGCATCTGTTTTTCAAAATAAAAGAGAGGTATAGAAATACAATAAAAGTATTGGTGTGAGTTTCGCTTGCAAAGAAGAAATGCACCTAAAAACGTGTACGAAAAAGAGTTTGTGAGTGGTCTGGAAGATAGGAGTGACTTAGATGCATAGCTGTGTATAACAACTTATTTCCAGATCGTTGCCGGGATTATCCAAAGCCTATGCGCTGAAACCTGCCGGTGCTAAGTAACGTATATTTTAAATGACTATTATGGCAAAACCTAGTTTAAAGAAGTAATAATAATATAAATATATTTACTGCCGTGTTGTTATATCAGTGACCATATTATATTTTAGCCGCCTAATTGAACAATGGCGTTTTCTTAAAAATAGAGGGATAACACTTGCAGAAACACGGTGCATATGATCCATCACCCCCTAATGGTTTCACACAACTCCATAAATACACTTATGTTCACGCCTTTAACCTACCTCGACGTGATTGTATCATTTGTTTTATTTTTAGATAAGAATATGCACTAAATTGTACCGTGCTATTTGAACATGTGTGCATTATGTCTGAGAACGGAGTTGATAACTCTAGAAATACATTTACAATTAAAGGAAAATGGTTTTGACTAAATATGGAAGTAAAACTTGAAATTGGTGTTGCAAGAATGTTAATGAAGAACTAAAATAAATTTTTAAGGTTTACTAGGCACAACAAAATGTTATGATTCCAGCATATACAATGCATTGAGATTGATAAATATCAAAGAATCATAAAACATAATTGCAATGAGGGCCAATTGATAAAAATCACAACGGTTTAAACAAAATGTATTACGCAATTCGCAAGTTAATATACCCGTCTGCCAAAACAAATTATGAGGTCGTTCACATAATAGTGGTTAAAGGGGAGAATGCCATGGAAGTGAATTTTCGAACTCATAGGGGATTGGAATGCTATACATACCATCAACTATTATTCATAGAATTACTGAAGAATATGGGAATTTTTAGAGGAAAAATAACTGGCAGGATTAATAATGAAGATGTGACTAAAATGAATTTTATGTAACATTCGTGGACGTCATGTAACATTCGTGGACGAAAACGTCATGAATAAACTTATGCGTTAAATAACAATTTATGCTAGTAATCTTGGTTTAATATAATATCTTAAATCTAATCATTGTTAGTCAAAATTTAATGAATGGAAACCAGTACAGTAACGAAACAACATAGCGTCATATTTATGTGTCTAAATAAAAACTAAATTGAATGACGGTAAAGTAAACAAAACGTACTAAGACGGGGAAGAAAACAATATATGAAATCTGCTCAAATGTGTTAACTCATTAACGAATGGTTGACAAACGAGGTTTGAGTAACTAAAGTGAAATATATACTCAATCGAATATCATCAAAATGTACGAGGGAGTGGCAACATTTAAGCGCAATCATTATTTAAGTAGGTTCAACGGACCGGTGGAAAACAATATCAGTCCTAAACAGTTTTAATTAGTAATGAAACTTGTGATGTAAATATGTCTTACAAAAATTGAAATTCTAAAATAAATAGTGCTGATAGATTTGAAAGGCGATGAGCCTTATTAATAAAAACCGCGTCGCTTTGTTACACACAACATTAGAACATTTTGAATAATATTGTGTTTCAACTCATTTGCTGAAATGTACCTGCAATAATTACGTATCACATACATTTGCATTTATATAAAATAGATTTGCAATGGGCTAAATACTTTTCTTAATACACATTTTCGAGAATAACTTCGAATGCATTAAGACGGTTACATAGTCGCTAATTGATTTTAAGAAATCAATTGAGACTATTCAAGGGGGCACGATGTAAAATATAATTCTAAAAATTTATATTCAAAAGAAAATATATCTCGTTAAGCAAGCAGGGCGATCCAAAATTAAGAATATGTGCATGTGAAAAAATGACAGATAGTTTAGGGGTTCGCATCAGATCGAAAAAGACATTCTCACGTCACCATACTGTTTAACACTTCAATAAAATGCGATTTTATCATAGGGAAAACATACACATAAATGTATTAACGTTCAATGGATTAAACAGAATGACATGATTTCGCAGATGTTATAAATATTATGTAGCGATAAGAATACAATATGCAGTAACTCTGATGTAACAGTAGAAGCTTTTGACGAGATAGACACAAAGCGAACGTTGAAAAAGAAAACATATGTTAAAGAACTGGGACTTTAAAGTTTAGGACGACAGTATACTGCTTAAAATGTACTAAAATCTCCAGGTGCAAAATTCGATATGACAAAAATTGTAAGACTAGTATATTCGTATATATGGATTATTCATATGTTCATATCGTCATGTGTTTATATGGTCATATCAGTAACAACAAATCATTGTATTTAAACTCATAATTTACCATATTAATCTAATATTAATGCAGAAGTTTATTCTGACGTAGCGGCACGCTGTGCATAAGGGTTTTGGAAATTAAATTCTTGATAGAATACTTAAGAATCAAAGACGGGGTTAATAAAAGTTCAAAGTGGCATTCATGAGACAATTTTAGTTTATATTAAGTAGATACACTCGTTGTTAATATCAAAGAAATTTAAATTCGAACATGCATAAAGTTTATTGGGCCGCTACTACGTAATATTTGAGAAAGTTGGATTACAACTCGGACAATAACATAAACATTGTTTAATTAAGGTTTTGATAACGTTAAAAGAGCCAAAAATGACGGGATCATGGGATAATGATCGAGACTTTTTGATGCAATACTTCGCACAACGTTCGATTCTCACGATGTAGTAAATGTAATGAAATCACCTTCCTTAACATAGTTCGAACTTTCTTGTTCGAACTTTAAAGAAATTGGATTTTATTCATTTGCAAATATTATATGATAATATTGCGTCGCTTTCATGAGATGTATCACCACATAGTGACATTGCTATCTTTTTCCAGGATATGTTTATTGAAATATGTTGAAATTAATATCATGAAATCCTTTACACGCAATATGTGAAAATACGTAAAGAAAAGTAAAAATAAGTATAGTATGATATACGTTCAATTTATCGTATTGCGGATCATACAGCACATCACTTGATTAAAAAATAAGTTTGACCCTGCTTAGTTCAGAAAATTGTAATGCTGCATTAAATCAAAGAAATAACGGTCAAGTTTTCAAAAGAGAAAATGTAGAGAAGAGTTTTCAATCTTCCCGTTATAATACCTAACGTTATATTTGAATTACACTTGAACACATTAACAAAAATATAATTAAAAATGTGAATAAACATGATATTACCCTTTTTGGTTAGTGTATTAACAATAGCCTGCAACATTCTCTTTGTGCACATGATTTCGTTCTTCCCGCCTGTGAAGAATAAACGTTTGTGAATGTGCATAGCTTGACTTGCAAAATAAAAATATATACTATGCATGTCAACTATATTTGATATGCGTATAATAAAAACAACTGAATATATCATGTCTTATAAATACATTATATATGTTACTTACCACTGGAGTAAACTGTTTTGCGTTTTATCTGTGAGTCTGATTGATAATAGAAGGTAATTACCGAAACGTTGTGCATGACCATATATGTGCTTCTTTTGGATATTGCAAGAGAATTACGTTTTATATTTTGCACGTTGTTCTGTTTTACTCTGTTTCTATACAGTGCTACACAAGTTGAAATTGCAGTGCGGTCATTATTCTCACGAAAGTAGATTACAAGTGGCAGATAGGTATAGTTCAGGTGGAAGAATTAACAAGATTCTCCAAATTGTATCATAAAAAACGATATTCGAATGTATTAGGCGTCCGTAACGGTCAGTGATATACCAATAAACTTACGTTATACTTCAATTTGAAATAATTGTGTAGTTATTCAAATAGGGTATACATATAGACAAGAGTACAGATGTTTGCAGGTAATATAATTTATGAGTTCAGGTGGAAACGGCTGATAACAAAAACATACTTTCACGTAGCTTTATTTTATAATCACACTCTCTAATTTACTCAATTTATTACATATTTTTAAATTTTCCTTTTTGTGATTTGTGTGTTTGTATACATAAAACCATTTATTACGATTATATGTAACTATTTACTACATGTTAAGAGTTCCAACATATGTTTCTTTAAAAGGAACACCCGTAATACCCTGTAATTTACAAGTAAATACCGTATGGGATTGAGAAGATTTATGGCGTATAGTTGTTGTTTACCTTGAGAGTTCTTTACCTCTTACCCGTGAAAAAAGCGGTGCTTACCAGGATATATAGGGAAATAACGATTTTTTAAAAAAAATATTGCGTACATATATTATTTTAACAAATATTTCTTTCTTGCATAAAACGAATTAAGCTTTCTAGCGTCTCTTCTAACAGACTGAATGTCACTGTATAGCATAATTTTAAGTAATATATTTATATGTCAATAATATTAATATGTTATTGTAAATGGAAACCCAGACACATTCATGAAGTTTCGAGAAAAAAAACGAAAACAACAGATATTCTCTAAACCATTAGGGATAATTAGAGATTAGGGATAATTAGGGATACACCAAGTATAATTTTTGGGCAATCCGATTCTTTCAAGCTATTCTGGTAGCTGAATCAGGACAATTTGTGATGCAAAACATACATTTAGCCCTAGAGAGTCTGGAAGGAGTATTAACCCAAAACCACCAAAATATTATTAAAATTTGTATAATGACATATTCATATACAATACTAATGGTGCATAATATACAGCACATTTGAGTAAATGCGACAAATACTTTAAATGACGTAGTTTATAAAAAGATTTAATATATCACCACAATTTTATTTCACTATTTTGATTTTATAATCGTCTTTATCGTTTGATTTATAACTATAAATTGGAAAAAAATGAATTACACAGCTAAATTAGAAAATATTTTGTTTCGTGCTTCGAATATTATAAGTGTTTGTGACTATATTAGGTGTGCCGATTTAAAGCATAAGTAGCATTTCTATCTCTCGGTTTTAGTTTTTCAGGTACAGTTACACTAACTCATTAAATTTACTTTGCATATAGAATTACACCGACACCCTGATTTTTAGATTAGTGTAATATAACATTATATCTTGAGTCAATGCTAAGTTATAAAGGTAAAGAGATTTGTAGCGGCGTTCTTGTTATAGGTCCCAGTTCCTAGCGCGGCAACTAAAGGGCGTATACCACCATCTTGCCACCATTGCGTATAAAGCTATGCTGAATGGAATATGCTTTCTAAACATAGGACGAGAAATGTCTGAACTAAGTACAGAAGCACTTAAAACTGCAATTCGTAAAGTTCCCAACATAAGACAAATGATCAATATTTCAGCTTTCATACATTTAATGAGTGCAGATAAGCGAAGTACATGAACATCATTTGTAGTTGTTAGAATTGTTTGACAACCACGAAGCTTATAACTATATCGGACAAGTACCCAAGATGCATAGTAATTGCAGATAATTCGGATATCATATGAATATGAAGGTATAATCATGATTTATATAACCACTAGCCTGAAAATGTTAGTGATACCAGAGAAGATCAAGACGAAAGATTTCCCAAGGATACAGCAACAATGTAGAACCGATACCAGTTAAAATGGGATACACACATAATGCAGATTATTTCTCGATATTGCAAGGAGATGGTTCTAACACGGTTCACTCCGCAAGTTTCAGCAAAATAAGCTTCATAATTGTCGACTAAGTTTCCTTTGATTTTTGTTAATATTCTGAAAACTACGTTTTAATGTAATGTTACTGTAACTTTACTACGTACCTTTGTTATCATAATTCTCAAGAAACTAAAAATAAATGTTTTCAATGTTTTATGTTTTGTTTCTGAACCATAAACATAATTTAAAATTGGTTAACATAAATAATGTTGTTTCCATAGTTAAGAAAATTAAATCTGTTAGGCAAAAAACATTGTCATATTTGAATTCGGTACACGAGATATGCATATGATCAGTTAAAACATCTTGAGACTTAATCTTGTGTTGGTCTGTGTAATAAAATGTAAATTCTTAATCACCAGAGTTACTGTGGCTGTTATTGTTGATTAATTTAATTTATTTTCTACAAATCGAACTTGCTGTTGTTGACATGATGAATGATTTCACACTACAATTTCGTCATAACTTGCTATTTAAATAAATAAGTGTCATATTGTGTGTTAAATTGCAATTTAATTCAAATTCTTGCTGTTGTAGCTTCTCACTTATAGTGGATTTCGATTGTGTATCCATTGCAGCATGGCAGCTTCATACGTCAACATCACATCGATACATTTAATAAAGTTCATATACAATATTTAAAAGTTTGAAAGCAAGGAAACATGAGTTCATTAAACCAGTAGTAGAATAACATATATGTGTAAAAAAACATACAAATTAAATAACGTCAATACTATGCTGTTTTATAGTAGTTTATTTATATTACATAGTTTAAATAGTGAATTCTGAATAAAATATATATTGTTGAGATACGCCAAAAATATAACTTTATTCGCATTATATATATAATGTAATCTCTCAGAAATATATGGATAAGGAATATGAGTAGAAACTCTGAAGCTAACATATAGTAACTCAAGGATAATGGAACGATATACATCAATGTATTACACATGACATGTATATACTGCAAAAGCAAAAATTATTAAATGAAAACGTGATTATTATTACCTTGTCTGGTTAAATTAGTCAAATAATCTGTGTTTTTGCTCAGAAACATTGATTTCATTTCATCTGGAAGTAAAACAAAAGTACAATAGCATAGTTGCATATGTAGAAGTGAACTGGTCTATACCATTTAGATCGTTTTTCAAATAGTGTTAAAGCAATTGGGTAGTAGGCTTGTAATTCACACGAATGTTCATGCAGCTATATAAAATAGTTCGTTATATTCCGAACTTAAATATTATTCTAATTAAACATTTCCTACATGAATATTTTTGTAGATCTTTATAGTATTACCTACATACCCATTACGATGACTGATTCCCAGGGAAGTTTGAATAGATGTACCATATAAATCGACTACCTGATAATTTGCACCTATTATAATTGCTATTTATTACAATATATCATATTTGTTGATACTAATTATTATTCACGCATAACGCTGTATTCTTTTCAGACAGTAAGAATTATCTTACCTGAAATAAGATATGTGTTTGATACTTTCAGGATTGACATAAAACATAAATATAAAATGAATTAACAAGTAAGGTGGCGACATAGATTTTCTTAAAGCATTCTGGAAATCATTGAATAAAACGTAAGAATAGTTTCTGTTGTAGTTCAATGTAAATAAATGACTAATAATAATTTGGTTAAAATGGAAAAGTACAACTTATGGCAAAATATGAAAATTATAGTATGGTATAATGTCCCAATTATCACGTAGTATCGTATCAAAAATACCAATTGTTGATTTACGACCAGAGCTCTGCAATTACCTTCTTTGCTGGCTTATAGTCATCTATAATTGTAAATGAGCTATATATGTTTGCTGCATCTCATTACAGTGCCCATAATTCTCATGTTTTATTTAGAAAGCAGTGCCAGCTCGAGGAGCCTTTGAACTGTTCCCCGTAAAGAGCGCAACTCATTTACGGTGCCAAAAAAATTGGTGCGCCAATGTATATAAACGGGCAAAATAGAATAGCGAAAACATTACGAAAACTAGAATGTTTATTTACTTTAACTGTTTTCACTTTTTATTTGTTTATGTCTATAACATTAGTGTTGTAGTTATGTAGTTATCAATACGCAGTTAAATTGTATTTACATTAAAAAAAGTATCTGGAATTAGATGTTTCTGTGTCTTTCAGAAGTACTGTAAAATGTTTATTTACTCTATCTGAAAACAGTTGCCAACTAACCTAGTTTTTCTGTATGAGTTCTGATAATTATATTACATATTTTAATGACGGATCGGATATTTGGATCTGAGCTCCGATTGACTTAGTGCCGGATCTATTAATAAGTACGGAAAACTTATTTTTGCATACCTGAACTTTAATCCGTTTTCTATTAATGAAAAAAGCAGTAAGTGTTGAAAACAATGCCTATAAGAGAGAGCTGAAGAAACTGCGAAACTACTGCCCTAAAAATAAAAAAAGAACTAAGATGCAACTGTACGTGTAAAGAGCTACAATGTATATGTCTATAACACTTTTGAATGTATCATATTCTTAATTTTAAATTCGTTATTTAACTACATTCTTCAAACTATTTTTCCACTACGAATTGCGAAATGCACATCAAACTTCACTACCTTTATGATAATTCCGATAAACAAAGTAAATGTGTGAATGTGGATGTTTACAAATCTAATCTTTCAGAAACGTGTTCACTTCTGATTTATTATGTATGTTACGCATTGTGAAGCTAATGGAACACTGTATATATTATTATTTAAGACTACTCAGTCTTCAAAGTGGAGTAACATATAAAAAATAGGTAGAAATGGAGCTAGGGTACACGCCGTATAGACACCCCAGGAATAAATGAAACTAATTATTTTCAGAATCTTTTATCCTATAAGTAAATGTCTCTGCCTCAGAAACCTACTTTACTGGGCCATAGTAGTTATCATTTGAAATCCACATTGGTTAGGTTATGGTATTTAATTGTTAATCATGTCCCTTGGGATCCACGCTGCTTGTGTATTAATAGCTACTTCTTTTGATTATGTCTGTTTCGTTCATGCTTTCTACTTAGTAGGACTGCTGAGATTTCATTTCCGTAGATTCCTCTTCTGAAAATGTATTTGCTCATGTTCAACTAAAGTCAGTATAAATTTCTAGCCAAAATATTATATTCTGGAAACTTTCGATTTCTTCACCAATTGTGCTGAGTCTTAGGTTGGCTTCATGCTACCAATTTTCGGTTTAATTTCTTACTCCTTATTTCTTTATTTTTACATTTCTTCTTTTCTAAAATATGCTGTTACTCTTTATAGGCAATTTTCTGGTATATACTTCTGTTACATCACTAGCATTTCCTTTTCTTCTATTGTAAAGCTGAGTTAGCTTTCCTTACTATGAATACGAAACATTTTATCCATGCTTTAGTTCTCTTCATTTAGCAATTAATTTTCTTCATTTACTGTTTGAATTACTATTGGCTTCATAACTTGAAGATAACAAACTGATTGGTATGGCCAAGATTTCCTTAATTATTTCGCGTAGGACATTTGCATTATTGCTGTTCGTTTCTTTACTCATTTCTTCTTCACGTATTTGCCTTACTCAATATGGAAACTTTCCCTCTTGGAAGAATTCATAATATCTTCCTGCATAGGATTGTTTATCTATGATGAGTTTTCTTGTGGCTTCTTCTTGTAATTTTTTCGATTCGCTAAATTTATCTTCGTTCCATGCTCGTGTCAGTAACCTAAAATGTTTTTTTTTCTTTAATATTAGCTTCAATAGCGTTCTTCTTTCCTTATTTTGGTTCTACTCCTTTCAGGAATACCTGGCATAGA
>JAGDQP010014434.1:0-12550 GCA_022664845.1 Lepisma saccharinum | reverse complement strand
ATATATATATATATATATATATATATATATATATATATATATATATACGTAATAGAGGCTTCATGGTCTAGTAGATAGAGCATTGGACTCATGTCCAGTTGCTCCTGGGTTCTATTCCCGCCTGGAGTCAAAATTTTTGGCGTCCACCCAGCGTCATGAGGCAAACTGGAGAGTCACGTGAATAAAGACATGACGTCCACACTCAGTCTAGAAAACCTCTGATACAATTTTTCGTTTTTATGTGTGCCCATTGCTGACCACTGTCGGCCCTTAGGTGGACCCAGTTCCACCAAGCTCGAACAAATGGCGTTCGGGCAGGCTCAGGGTGCAGCGACCTGTCACGCCAGTATTTAAGTCAGTTATATATTTTAAAACCATATTTTAATATTATGGTATTACAGACGCCTTTACAAATAAATACTAGTTTGCACCGGAGATGGGTTTTGCTGGTTGCAGAAAACTCTAGGATTGGGGTCACACAATATTAGCCTGAGAGAAAAAATAGGAACACCTAAATAACACGAAGAAATATAATAAAGAAGGACGTTCTCAGTGGTGCAACTTAGATTTTTAACCAGGACAAATCACTTGAGCACAGAGATAGGAAATAAGGCACGTAATCAGTACAATATACTGTAAATACAATTCTAAAGTGTCGTTTGCCACGTCAGATTCGTACACGATTGGTCAACATGTCGGCTTCTTGAGTGAAAGATTTCGGCTTCGAAACCCACCAATTGCGACATTTCTTTTATTTTGCTTCGAAAATACTTTGACACTAATAATTTGTTCTGAATGTTCTAAAACGAATCAAACCAAACCCAGTACGGTGAGGACTAGTACTTATTTTAAGACAAAGAAATATGTTATAGTATAATATTACAATGTTTTAAAATTATATACGTAGAGAGACAAACATGACAATACATAGACATGGCATATTGTATTGCGACCCCATTTATAACCCTGTCCAAAATTTCATCACTGTATGAAATCGAGAAATTGCTTTATTTAAAGTTGAAAATTTTTAGTACACCACAAACCATTAGGAGCTAAAGTAACGAATGTAAAGCTCCTAAAACCGACAAAAAATATGTTTTGTTTTATTTTTTGATAATGTTCTAAACATCAGAAACATCATGTTTATAGAGCCACTAAAATACATAGCATATATTTTTTCTAGGAAAATTGTTGGATTAGTTTTTTTTTTTTAATCAACATCTGAATTTTCGAACCTCTCTCAAAATTTTAATTTTGCGCAAACAAATATTCAAAAGTTGTCATTGAGTAGAATTTGGAATACAAATCTTTGGTTTAAAAGAAGAAGATCATATTAGACGCAACTCCGACCGAAATATTTCTAAATTACAGAAAAAAAGTATTAAATTTATTTTGAAATAAGGAAATCATTTTTAAGCTGAAGTTTGGTGAGAACTATCATTTTTGATGCTGAATACGGCATTATGTTTTTATTAGGATTTCATTCAACGCACCTTTCACCATTTACCCTGCTAGACCCTTTATGGAGGTGATTGTGAAGAGAAAAAACAGGAGGAAATTCCTCCATATTTGCAAAAGGTGCGTAATTTCGGTGCTATAAGCTACCTAAAGTGTACGAAAATCAATTTTAGACATGATATCGACAAAAACCTTAATTCTACAATGTCCATTTATTCATATGTGAAGATATCGCAATGGACGAGCACATGATTCCCTGATGACACAAGGTAATTCCCAGAAATTCCCTGAAATAAACATGAGCATGAACCAGTAAACAGTATACCGTTTGAGCCAAGTCGACAGTTCAAGTAGATTTTTTCACTGAATATTTTATAATTAAATATGGGATTGCACAACAAAGATGGTTAATAATTTCTTCATTTCATCGAACCATTTAGTTGATTTCGTCATTGCCCGATTGGATTCTGACGATCATTTATGCACAGTTTACTAACATAGTGGGTCGTTTTATTTGTGCTTATTTTGACTTACATGTACTTCAGAAATATTCCATAATCCGTTACTTTTTAGGAAATCTTTTGCGCACAAATTTTGGGAATCTATATATTAAAAAACTTTGCTAAATTTTTGGCAAGTCCGTCCGGCCTTTACACTGAACCGATTTTGATCAATCTTTTTTTTTAAATATCCGGCTTAACACGTAGATGAGCCATCAATAAACCGTATTCCTCTCTGTCAAGTTTGAACTGAGCGAGAAGTGTTTGAGCATTCTCCCCTATGTATTCCTTATGGGGAAATATTTATCATATTTCTCAGAAAGGTTGGCCAGTCCGTCCGGCCGTTCTACTGGACCGATTTGGCTCATTTTTTTTTCAAATATCCAGCTTAACATGTAGATTGAGCACCAAGAAACCGCATACTTCTCCGTCAAGTTCGAACTGAGCGAGAAGTGTTTGAGTGTTCTCCCCGATGTATTCCTTATGGGGGAATATTTCTCATATTTCTCACAAACTTTGGCCAGTCCGCCAGGCCGTTCTACTGGACCGATGTTGCTCATTCTTTTTTCAAAATATTCAGCTTAACATGTAGATTAAGCATCAAGAGACTGCATAGCTCTCCGTCACGTCTGAAATGCAGGGGAAGCGTTTGAGTGTTCTCCCTTTGCCCAGTCCATCCGGTCGTTCTACTGGATTGATTTTGATCATTATTTTTTTAATATCCACCTTAAAACGTAAATTAAGCATCAAGAAACTGCATAGCTCTCCGTCACGTCTGAAATGCATGGGAAGCGTTTAAGTGTTCTCCCTTTGTCCAGTCCATCCGGCCGTTCTACTGGATTGATTTTGATCATTATTTTTTTAATATCCACCTTAACACGTAAATTAAGCATCAAGAAACCACATAGCTGTCCGTCACGTCTGAAATACAGGGAAAGCGTTTGAGTGTTCTCCCTTTGTACAGTCTCTTATTTTTTCCCTTTTTCATTCATCTATATATTAAAAAATCTATATATTAAAAAACTTTGCTAAATCTTTGGCAAGTCCGTCCGGCCTTTACACAGAACCGATTTTGATCAATCTTTTTTTTATAATATCCGGATTAACACGTAGATGAGCCATCAATAAACTGCATTGCCCTCTGTCAAGCTTGGACTGAGGGAGAAGTGTTTAAGTGTTCTCCCCTATGTATTCCTTATGGGGAAATATTTATCATATTTCTCAGAAAGGTTGGCCAGTCCGCCCGGCCGTTCTACTGGACCGATTTTGCTCATTCTTTTTTTAAAATATCCACCTTAACATGCAGATTGAGCATCAAGAAACCGCATACTTCTCCGTCAAGTTCGAACTGAGCGAGAAGTGTTTGAGTGTTCTCCCCTATGTATTCCTTATGGGGAAATATTTATCATATTTCTCACAAACTTTGGCCAGTCCGCCAGGCAGTTCTACTGGACCGATTTTACTCATTCTTTTTTTAAAATATCCAGCTTAACATGTAGATTAAGCATCAAGAAATCGCATAGTTCTCGGTAAAGTCTGAAATGCAGGGGAAGCGTTTGAGTGTTCTCCCTTTGTACTGTCCGTCCTGCCGTTCTACTGGACCGATTTTAATCATATATATATATTAAACAAATTGCTAAAGCTTTGGCCAGTCCGTCCAGGATTTACACTGGACCGATTTTGATCAGCCTTTTACTAAAAAATATCAGGCTTAACACGTAGATAAGCCACCAGTAAACCGGATTCCTGTCTGTCAAGCTTGAACTGAGAGAGATGTGTTTGAATATTCTCCCCTATGTATTCCTCTCACATGCTTTGTCCTGTCCGTCTGGCCGTCCTACTGGACCGATTTTGATCAATCTTTTACTAAATAACAGCTTAACACGTAAAGTAAGCAACAAGAAACCGCATAGCTCTCCGTTAATTCTGAACTGAAGGAAAAGTGTTTGAGTGTTCTCCCTTTGTACAGTCCGTCCGGTCGTTCTACTGGACCGATTTGGATCATTCATTTTCTTTAAATATCAAACTTAAGACGTAGCTGAGACATCAAGAAGCCGCAGTCCCCTCCGTCAAGTCTGAACTGTATGACAAGTCTTTGAGTGTTCTCCCCTGCACTTCGTTGGTGAAAGAAAGATGAAATAATCTATATATTAAAAAAAATTGCTAAAGGTTTGGCCAGTCCGTCCGGCCTTTACACCGAACCGATTTTGCTCATTCTTTTTTTAAAATATCCAGCTTAACATGTAGATTAAGCATCAAGAAACCGCATAGTTCTCCGTCGATTGCGAACTGAAGGAGAAGTGTTTGAGTGTTCTCCCTTTGTACAGTCCGTCCGTCCGTTCTACTGGACCGATTTTAATCATTCTTTTTTAAAACTATCCAACTCCACACGTAAATTAAGCATCAAGAAACTGCATAGCTATCCGTCACGTCTGAAATGCACGGGAAGCGTTTGAGTGTTCTCCATTTGTACAGTCCGTCCGGCCGTCCTACAGGACCAATTTTGATATTTTTTTTTTAAATATCCAGCTTAACACGAAAAGTAGGCATCAAGAAACCGCATAGCTCTCCTTCAACTCTGAAATGAAGGAGAAGTGTTTGAGTGTTCTCCCTTTGTACAGTCCGTGCGGTCGTCCTACTGTACCAAGTTTGTTCATTAATTTTTTTAAATGTCCCGCTTAACATGTAAATGAGGCATCACGAAACCTCATTCTTCTCCGTCAAGTCTCAACTGAAGGAGGAGTGTTTCAGTGTTCTCCCATATGTATTCCTTATGGGGAATATATATCACATTTTTCACAAACTTTGTTCTACTGGACCGATTTTGATAATTCTTTTTAAAATATCCGGATTAACACGTAGATGAGCCATCAGTAAATTGCATTCCTCTCCGTCAAGTCTCTCCTGAAGAAGAAGTGTTAATCCAAAATGGCCGACAAAAGGCATTTTCCAAACCACCAAAACTAAAGAAACGAAATTTGGTATTAAAGTGTACCAGCACGAGTAGGTAACGATAATATAAGAAAACGTTTAAAGAAAAGTCGCCATCTTAATCCACTAATGTCCGCCGAAAAAGTAATTTTCCAAACCACTGAAACTAGGGAAACGAAATTTTTATGAAGGTGTGCCATCACGAGTAGACTACAATAAATGTATCAAAATTCCTCTATGCATTTTAAATTAATCAAACAATTACAGATAAACGATAAGGACGAAAGTGGCTTTTGATGGCCAGAAGTCCCGCCGTGGTGGCCTTGCGGGCATATGGCAAATTACATGTTCGTCTATGGGGTCGCAAGCCCTGGGAGATAATGGAGCAGATCTTTATCATGGATGCGCAGTCCCTCGGAGAGTCTGGTTACGATAAAAGGGACGCAGCTCCCAAAACTCCCGAAGTTAGGGGCGCAACTCGCCACGGGAAATCGAGTATTGGTGACACCCAATGACTGTTGCCAACATATTTTATTCACCCCGCACCAGCGGGCGGGCAATAAATTTTTAAATTTATATGTGGATTGTTGTAAATAAAAATATGTAGGTTCAATGTTTTAAATCATTATAGTAGTATTTGGCAGGAGTATTAGTAGTAGTAGTAATTGTTGTTGTTGTTGTAGGAATAGGAGTATTAGTAGTAGCAGTAGTAGTGGCGGTGGTGGTTGTAACACATACAGCATATTTGCTCCATGGAAGACAGACACCCAGAGATTATGGTTACGACAAAGGGGGCAGCCCACCACGTCTAAGCGAGTATTGGTAACTGTCCCAATGAATGTTTCCAACATATTTTATTCACTCCGCATCAACGGGTGAGTACTTTAGCTTTAGGATTGCAGTATTTTTGTTCTTTGAAAGATCATTAAATCTATTTTCATATGTAAAATAATGGTATGGGCCATCAAAGCACTAGGGAGAAAAGTGAAATATTATGAATGTCCCTGTATAAAGTAAAATGAAATCTTACACTCCTATTTTCATTTTTTAATTTGAATTTTATTTACAGTCTTTAGGCATCTAAGGCTCAGGCCGGGATACGGGGGGGAAGGGTGTTGGAAGATGTCGGGCAGGGGCTATAATGACGGTGCCATCCCGTGCCTGCCGTGATTGAAGAAAATCCTGGAACGGTTCTGTGCTTCAATGGTGGAAGTTGTTTCATGGAGTGTTGGAAAATTAAAAAGTATTATAAAGATTTATTAGGATAATCAAACGGGCCGCAGGCCCGCTTGCTATGAATTTTCGCGATAATTTTTAAAACTCAATTTTAAGAAAATCCATAAATGCCGTATTTTCGGAAACATATTCAAAAACGCAAAATTTTCATTAAAAAAAATATCCAAAAATATGGAATTTTGACGAACATTTTCAAAAACACATTTTTTTAAAACTATTCAAAAATTGTCGGAAAATGTTTCAAAACATTAAAATATTTTAAAAATAGTTTCGTAAAACGTCCAGTCGCCCAGCCGTTTCTACTGAACCTATTTTGATGAATGTTTATTTTTTAATTTTCGTATTTACACACAAATATGTTATCAAGCGACCGTGGCTCTCGAGCCGGAGGCCTTGGATTAGCATTCGGGAGGCCTTGGGTAGAGTTTCAGCGACCAACTATTCTGCCATGCTTCTATAGGGTTTTTCCTGTCACACCAGGCTAATTCCGGAATGGTACTTTCAAATTAGGCCCTGGCCGACACCTTCCCGCTTCCCTTCCCCTCCCCAAACCGGCCTGAGCCTTAGATGCTTTAAGGTAATAAATAAAATTTAAAAAAGTAGGTATGTTACGAACCATTCGCATCCCTCTCCGTCTAGATGTTCTTGTGGAGCCGCCCACACAATAGTCGAGTGCACTCTGTTAATCCTTTATGAACTATCATATAAAGAACGCTCGGACCCCGTTCTGTTTCAACTGGTTCCGTGGTGTAAGCGGTAACATTTCGGATTTCGGTGCCCAAGGTACTCGGTTCGATCCCGAGTCTTGCAAAAATGTTTTCTGATCGTTTTCAAGGAACGTCAAGCTTTCTTTGCTTATCTATATGTAAAATAGTTTCAAAATCTTTTCTCCATTCGCTCAGACGTTAGTAGGTAAAAATGTGGGAGCTAACCCAGAAGAACTTTCATTAAGATTGGTATCCGTCATTGTACTCTAGGAAGTCATATTATATTGGTTTGCCATCCTGTATCCTTTCAGAAACTAATATCATCACTAACATTTACGGAAAGAATATTACACCGTCTTAGCTATTTCCAGTTTCTCTGGGTCAGTAGTTTAACCCAGCTAAATTCAAAAATTTTGAACGACCTCCTGGAAGATCAAAATCCTACTTCAGGGTAAATTCGTTAGTTACTGAAGATGAAACTGAAATTCTACAATACCCGCTGAACTTTTGGACAGTTTAGACACGAGCGGCTTATCACCATATATTCTAGAACTGAAAGAAGGAGCATCTATGGCGATGTCTTCCAGGAACTTAATGAAGAACAAGGCTTACATAATGGCATAAGATTAATTCTTCACAAAATATGTGATAACTTCTTAGATCTACAAATTAAAACTGAAGTTAATGTTGACTAAAGAGTACTTCTTGCTCGCTTTAATTTATATCCATCTGACTCTACTTTTCCATTTTCTTCCAAAACAATACAGTTTACAATTCAATTTGCATTCTCAATGACAATAAATAAGACCCCAGAGCCCTAGCGCTCACCCTCAATATTGTAAGCATGTATTTGCCTGAAACTCTCTTCAGCCATTGCCTGTTGTATGTAACAATATCGTCTGCTAGATCTTTTGAGAATGTAAAAATTGAATTAAACCGATAGATCGACTCACCGCTAACGTCGTTTGGAAAGAAGTTTTGTAAATTTAAAGAGTATTATATATTTTTTGTTGTATAATAATTACTGATTTTTTATATTATTTTGTCTTCTGTGTTTGTCCTTTATTTTACAACATTCTTCTTTTCTAATACTTCATTACCTCTCTTTTTATCTATCCAATTCCCTTATTTTAAAGTGCTGCGGAGCAGCACGGGTACACTAGTGTTAATCATAAATTGACACCTAGAGTCTGTTCAAATTACTTACACCAGTTTGTCGCATATGATTTTAGTGTTAACGATGCTAGGAATATGAAGTTCTAATCTTCAGTTTCTCCTTTAGGCTATATTTAGCTCTGAAACTATACACGTTTCGAAAAACTGCCAGAGGAACTTCCATTTTCTTACTATACGATTAAATAACTTCAAGATTTTCTCGGACAAATTTTAAAACACGTTTTATGAATAGTTCTAAAACTTAATAATTAATTTGTAATGACTTATTAATTATACATTTTCGTTTACTTACCAATTGTTTGGTCCGAAGTTATATTTGCAATTTTATTAACCTTCACAAATGAAAATGTTTTATTCGTCTCTGCAAAAATAAATCAGAGAAGCAGTAACAGTAACACAAACTAACGTATTTTTTTTACAAAAGAAAGGTTCTATGTTGTTTTTAGAGCTTTTGGAAAATTATCATAGTTAACCGTGCACATGTTATTAATTGCATTAACTTTATGAGAACATTAAGCTATTTATTATTATTTGTATTTCTAGATAATTTTAAAGTTATTATTATTACATATCTGTGAGCATTGTATTCTACAATTTGAATATGTTTATGCTCTTCCTTCAACTACATTAAATGTGAAAATATTTAGATCTGTGTTATAATATATTAAAATTATTACCTCTTATGACCTCAGGAACTAAATATCATTGATTACAAAATCAAGATAATGACAAAAACCTTAACTGATTCAGAGTTTAATGCTAATCGTATATTACGGTTTTATAGATCCCTTACACTATGGATTGGGATATAGAAAATATTGTTTTTTTTATCTTGAAGTGTGTGTTTGAAGATCAAATTATACATTAATTAGAACCTTCAGTTTAGTCATTTTAATCAAAGAAAATTATTTAAAAAAAACAACATGTTTATACTATATGTTTCTTGATAATGAAGAGGCATCTTATTCCCCGGTTATATGATCTTTGTTTTTCGTCAAAATAATCAATTTTAGATCATTTAGAGGCAATTAATGTATGCATTGAAATCATGCTCCTTTCCATAGGACAGTGAACATTAACTTCCAGACACAGTGAGTTGATCAGATCTTACTTGCAGAATAAGGGCAATACATTTTCTATTGAAATCAATATCACTAAAAATGTGATATCATTTACTGACGTAGTTGAAATCTACTCACTCTACAGGCCTGAAAAAGCGATATAGGAGCGTGCATGCTTGGGAGTTTTAACGTGGAAACAACACTAATTCAGAAGGAAGGAAACCACCAAAAATTCGTCTAAGATGTAGAAATCGAGAGGAAAGTCAATTTGTGATTCAGGAAATTTAAACACTGTGATGCATTTCTCAAGTACACATAACATCATTAACAACTATTTACTCAAAGTCGTTATTGATGTCAGTACTGAAGAAACCTATGAGATGTTTTAGGAAAATTTTAAATTTAAGGTAGGAATCAATTGGTCCAGCGTCTCCATGTGAATTGCGAACGGTTTAAACGGTATGATGGTTTCCTCATGAGTTGACTGCGACTACGGAAACGGCATATTCAAATGTCTGCGTTTCTTTTAGTCTCGTTATCGAAAATATCAATGGATCAACAGAGTACTGACCAGTAATAGGATTTCAGTTCATTTCGAAAATTCATTAGGTTGTCTTCATACTATTCACGGCGTGAATCTGAACTCAAAGACAAACGAAACAACCTGGGTACATGAAGAAGGTTGTCCTCTTTGTCTAGTATACTGCTATACTGTATGTTATCGTGCACCAACACCTGACCACCTGGCCCGATTATCTATATAGCTATAACTAAATGTATTGCTACTTGCAAGCTATTAAAATATTAGAATAAAATGTTAAAAAGATAAAACCTTCATAGGTAACCATAGATGTCTCATATGGTTAAAGTAGAAAACACAATATGCTATTTTATAATCAAGGATGTCAAAATGCGCCAACATGTTTGGCAAACACTAATTCATTCCCCATAGTTTACTGAGGTTACACATTCAGAATACGCATTGTATATCTGTTATACCTATTTGATCACGACCACCCTGAAGCCACGGCGAGTAGATACGCGCCGTGCATGTCACTCTGGTTCAAGTTTCGCTGAATTGTAAGCCCATTGTTTTGTTTTTATTTTCACTATCTTTGGTTGCTTTTCATCGTTAGGGATATGGGTTGGTTTTGCAGGTGCATCTTTAGTCTTGCTCTCGCATTTCTTACCGTATGGTAAACATCCGAGGTTAATCAGTGTTGTGCTTACAATAATTAAACACATAACTAAAACTGATTTCAGTTTCTCACTTATCATTTCTATGGTGCTATAAAATCGCACATAAAGACCTAGGTATTATTCAATTAACTGCTTTGTGAGGTGGAACATATGGCCAATGCTCATCTCGATTGATCGTAGCGCATATGTAACAAGATAGGTAATGTATGTCGATAGCTAGAAGAGATAGATTCAGTGAATGCCTCATATTTATACGTGAAAACGAGTGTATATTTACATCTTTCTTAAAGGGGAAGCATATCGAAAAGTCTCGTATTGTTTTCTAGAGCAGAGGAGGATATAGTTTTGTGTGTTTTTTTTTCCGCAGAATGAAAAAAAAAACATTTGTCTGACTGAAGTAAAATAAATATGTCAAAAAATCCCGAATGAAATATCTTTCAAGCCTTGTTATGTTTGTTGTGAGTGTGGAATGAAATATCAGGAGCAAGGAAAATTACCTTTTCGAATGTCACCGGTGATGGGATGGTGGAGTACATATTTTGTCATTAGGGAATCATTTGATCAGATTCACTAAAGGTAAATATAACGAAAGCACTACTGAGTAATGTGTCCGAAATGCACAGGTCTGAACTCAAGCCACTTATCGCAACAGCTTGGGTAAAAGTTGAGATACCACTCGTGCAGTCGTTTGTTTAGTAGAATTAACATATGAAGGTAGGCAACCACAATAATCAAACCAATGCTGTAGTAAAAGTATGTATCACTAGCTTAAAATTTTGTTACAAGACGAGAAATGCAGATTAGGGGTTAGGCCAGAAGCGAATCTAATGGCTAGTAGTTCACAGCTAAATATTTAAATACAAACTGTACAATCAGAAGAAATGATGGGTGTACTTTGCACCCATTAACAAATATATTTCAATGTCCTACAGTGAATAATGCAAACTCTTGAGAACACAACTAAGTACGTGTGAACGTTCTAGGATGCAATACATGCAGAATCGAATAGTGCATTAATTTAATCAATTTCTAATGATAAAGCAATGCATTGACTGTTCCGATATGAAAAATACATTGCTTAGTGGATCTGAAAGACCAAGTCACGGGAGTTTAAAAAAAAAAATATGTCACACAATATTTCTGGTTGATGTGTTCTCGCGAAATCACAGAGAACTGAGTTAAGTTCAATCGTCTATAATTCACCTTCGCTTACGGTTATAGCGGTACAAATCCTTCAGGGCATAAGGCAAGCACTTTATAAGAAATTATGATAGAGTCGCTTAATCTTTTTTTACGAATATTACGTAAACGTAATCTGCCAGCAATGATATTTATAAATTATGTTCTGAAATTTTGTCTCATGTAATGTTGCGACTTCAGCACGTGCGTTTTCCAACAAGTTACTGTATTTACCATTGGCGTCAGTCGTGAAATGATCCTCGTTACTAAATGTTCGAGTAATTAACCAAATGCCTTTACTTTAACACATTGGCGAAGAAACCATAGGCAGGACTCTAGGTTGGTAGTTATATTTTGTACTCAGATCTGCACGCCTTGATCCAGGTGCCCTTAATTTAGTACTTCGAACAAACTTTATGAGATGTTACAATTTTGAAAATGTATACTAATTATTTTCGTTATCCAGTTGTTTTTGTTATTTCGAAAACTCTAAACCATACATTTCCTTCATGCTAGGTATATGCGATGCGCAAAATTACCATAATATTCGTTCGTTAGATGAACTGAAATTTTTCTTGAAAACATTGAAATAAATATGATGATGATTACGTGTTTTATGTTCGCCGCATGCACAACAGATAGTACCGAAAATAATCCAAAACCAACTACGTGTATGTATTTTGAAAGGCAAAATACATGAGGATAAAATATGGCGGTTGAAATTTAAACTAAAATATCCTATATTCTCGCCGTGTATTTTTTGTGTTTTGCTGCATAACTCCTACACCATTATTTTTTTACTTACGCCACTTAAACTCGATTCAGTGAAAATTAACAATAGGAGGAAGCATTTACATTCATTGCATCTAAAATGGCGTTCCAAAGTTTCCAGTAACAATGTTGTCATTTAATTGTAAAAGAGTTCTACTTTGTGTATGAGCCGTTTATCTTGTTGTGTCTTAAAATATTATAAAGATCCATTATTTCCACAACGTGCGCCGTTTATCAACCAGGTATGAGTTACAGTATGGAGAGGATTTAAGGTAAATTTATAAGATCTGGACACATAGAGACAAACACAGACACTCACACACACATGCAT
>JAGDQP010014433.1:19535-45209 GCA_022664845.1 Lepisma saccharinum | reverse complement strand
CAATATTCCAGCCGAATTAATTAAAACAGGAGGAACGGCACTAATCAAGGAACTACATAAATTGATAAGTGCTATATGGAGAAAGGAGGAGCTCCCAAAGGAATGGAAAACCTCAATAATAGTTCCGATTTGCAAAAAGGGCGACAAATCGGACTGTAATAATTACCACAGAATCTCGTTACTTCCAACCTGTTACAAAGTATTAAGTAATATTCTGTTAACACGCCTAAGTGTATACGTAGATGAAATAATTGGAGATCACCAATGTGGATTTAGAAGAAATAGATCCACGTTGGACCAGAGTTTTGCTTTGAGAAAAAAATTGGAGAAGAAATGGGAATACAATGATTCACCAGCTATTCATTGATTTTAAGAAACCATATGATTCTATCAAAAGTGAAAAGTTATACAGCATCTTGATACGATTTGGAATTCCAAAAAAAATTGGTTCAACTAGAAAAGATGTGTCTCAGCGACCCCATAAGCAGAGTACGGATAGGTAATAATATATCAGATAGTTTTTGAAGATTCGCAACGGATTGAAACAAGGCGATGCCTTGTCACCACTACTGTTTAACTTTGCGTTAGAATATACGATTTTAAAGATTAAAGGGGACAAAAAGGGACTATCATTGAATGGTTTGAATCAACTGTTTGTATACGCGGATGATGTAGATTTAATAGGGGACTATATAGATGCACTACAAAGGAACACCGATGTCTTAGTAGAAGCGTGCGGTGAGATAGGTCTACAGGTAAACATAGATAAAACAAAATACATGATAATAAGCCGAAACACAGGGAATGAAGGAAATAAAAACATAAGAATTAGGGATGAGGTCATAGAGAAAGTAAACAAATTTAAATACTTGGGAGCATACGTAACAAGGAAAAATGAGGTCATGGAAGAAACAAAAAGTCGCTTAGTATCGGGGAACGCATGTTTCTATTGCCAAAAACTTCTAACATCGCGATTAATAACAAGGAAATTGAAAATATACAGAACGGTTATTCCGCCGGTAATACTTTACGGTTGCGAAAGTTGGAGTACGACCCTAGCAGATGAACATAAATTACGTGTGTTTGAAAATAAGGTTTTGAGAAAGATATACGGGCCGAAACGGGACGAGATGACTGGAGAGTGGAGGAGAATGTATAGAACTCCACGGACTGTACGATTCACCAGATGTTGTAAAATAATGAAATCGCGATGACTTAGGTGTTCAGACCATGTAGCTCGGATGGAGGAAAAACGAAGATTATATTGTATCCTGGTTGGAAGGCTGAATGGAAGGAGACCATTGGGAAGACCGGGACGTCATTGGTAGGACAATATAAGAAGGGATCTTCGAGAAGTAGGTGTTCGTGATGAAAACTGGCTTGATATTGCCCAGGATAGAATCTAATGGCGAACGTTTGTTACTGCGGCGATGAGTTTGCGAGTTCTATAAGCCATAGAGTTAGTTAGTTAATATGTGTAATGTTTGTGGACATATTGACACGTTGGAACAAAGAATAAAGGAATGTTTTTGAAAAATAATAGTGTGGAAAAAATTTATTTTAAATATATTTGCTCGAATCACTAGGCAGCAACAGAACACTTTTGACATAGACAGAGTTTTTCTAATGCCAATCTATGGTTATTTTCCGAAAAAAAAAAAAATTCTGTTGTGGCTGGCGGCCAATACTCTGAACATTATGTTATTTAAAAGGGAAGTTAATAGTAAGGAAATATATGTTAACACATTGTTATTTCGAATTGGTAGTGTACCTCAAAGAAAGAGGTATGAAACATACGCTAATTATCATAGGGTAATTTATTAAATGCAGTATAATGTAATAATATATTGATAAATTTTGTAAGCTAGTGATAGTACTCTTTCGAGTATAACACTTAACGCAAAGATATTGTATCTTTATCAGAATAATAAACATATAAAGAAATGATAGAGCGCTCAGCTCTGGCTCTAGGGGTCGTCCCATCGCTTCCAGCTCGTGCCATGTGGTCTTTGTGGTGGACATACCTGTATGTGTGGATTTTCCCGTTTCCTCCCACTTTCTTCATTCAACGAATTCTGTTCATCATTATCCATCTGGCCTGAGCGAAAGGTGCCTAAAGGCCTTAAAGATTAAATTCAAATTCAAATTCAAATACATACGACGAGCAAACTTTCAAAAGAGCACATGTCTACTTTTCTGCCAATTCCGTCTGTTTTCATAGTAGTCATATGAGCGATATCGGTTACTATAATTTGTTTTTCCCAAAACTGAAGATATTCAATTATTTTTGGAAGTTAAAGGTACCGTACCGATTTGCACTAAAAAGGAATAAGTCCGTTCCCTTATATTCTGTAGTAGTATTGTGATTATAAGGGAACATATGCATGAACGTAGGTCAACGAAGTTGAGAAATTGATTTCCAAGAGTCACATGTCCAAAGTATTGCTCACCAACTGGCACTGAAGCAGCCATTTTAAAATACTAGCGCCTTGTTGAGTCAAAGTACGCTCAAAGGATCAGCTGTTCTTATTTTTGGTATTTGACTGTCAAAAGGTAACCTGCTGAGTTGCGGTAACAAATGGAAGCGCCTGCTAATGGCAATTAGATCCAAATAACGTTCTCTGTTCGTGGACATAATTGTATACCTGATGAGAAGGTATTCATCATGGTAGAATGAATATTGAAGAACAAATCGAGATTAAGAGGAGTGAAGAGTACGATGGTGCTTATGACGAGTTTGGAAATGTGAAGAAGCTAGTAAAGGACTGAGAGAAAATTAGGACATAAACCAATCTTAATTTCTCCTTAAACACTATTGTTTTAGTATTTCTACACAAATTTATGTTTCTTTTTCAACAAAGACACTACATTTGAAATTTTTACATCACTTCAACGACATTTTTATGTTTGATATTATTTTCTATTACAATTTTTGAAACAATGGGCATTTTGTTATATTTACCAATGGTGGTATCGTTCGCTAGTTTTGCCATTTTCAACGAGTTCTCGTTACATGTCTTGTGTCCTCTTGGAGTATCTTTCCACCTTTATATCAAAAACGAGTCCACGAGTTGCCATCAAAAAGGAACAAGTCCAAATTAAATGTGGCGAAATATCTTTCAGTAACGGTCACTCAACACGCATTTTTTCGAACAATTTTATCAGTGCCTCTATTTACAATATTCGATCATTCGCAAAATCATAGTGCTCGCCCTCCCAGAGAAATATATTGTTCACGCCTACTGTAAAATTTCCGTCACTGGATATGTGCCCTTTTGAAAATAATTTCCTCGCATATAGTGATAGTGAACTACCTGTGCTACATACATCGATTAGCATACAGTTCGTTCTATCCAGTATTCCAGGCGAAACGGGACAAATTGCATTGTGTTGTAAAATCTTAATTTACTATAAGGCAGTGGACCATTTTTTTTTTTTACATTTTCCTGTTATTCTATGTGGTTAGGAATGTAACTATGTCTACTTGTAGTTTTTTATATCTGTTAAACGTCAAGTTCCAAATCCCACCCCTTGTTCCAGTACAACCCAAATAAAAAGAAGCTAGGCCTATCATAAAAACACTTCGTAAAAGTGAGCTAAGAATAAACCAGTTTTTATGATACAGTGCCAATATTTTGTATTATGGCAGAGGGAGGTTCAAACAAACTTACTCTGGCTTGCAATAGCCATCTTAGGCCGTGGTACACAAGCACGTATGTGTTTTTCTCCGAGCTCACCGTTTCGTCCCACTTTCTTCATTCCACCATTCATCATCATCCATTCGGCCTGAGCCAAAGCTATGAGTCTGAGCCAAGGCCTGAGTCTAAATGCCTTGAATGAAATTCAAATTCAAATAGCCATCTTGACCCAGGTTTCTTCAAACAAATATTCTCAATCGCATTTTGCGATGCTACTTAGAACCCAGAAGGTCTTTTTAACTTAATTATAAATTTATCTCTTGAAAGTGGCGACAGTAGAGTTGAAACCGGGTCATTTTTGGTGATACAGTGACCTGGCCTGAACCGGGCATAGGTGACTCTGTCTTGGCCCGAATGACTCGGGGCTCAATCTTCACCCAAATGACCAGACTGACTTGACTCGGCGACCCGATGCACGATTAGTGAACCAATTGACTCAGTGACCCAAACTTGACCCGGTGATCTGGTCTTGTTTTTGTACACAGTGTTCCACAGACCCCGAAAACCTGACCGAAACTCTTGTTTTCCTTAGTTTCCTTGAAGGACGATGCTTGCGGCCAACGACGTAGTGATATTAGAAAGAGTAATGAGAATGTTACATTATATTGTCGTAAGTGTTAAGTTAAAAAAATAAAAGTACAAAAGAAGGTACCGGATCCACTGTTATAACATTTGGTATAGTTTTAGTCTCTTGCTAGCTGTGAACTGCACGATTGACTTTAAAATGGTTTTAAAACGTTCCTTGACTTCAAGGTATTTAAGTTCATATCACAACAAATCGGAAGAAAAACATAAGTTGCTGCTGTAATACTAGAAATTAAACACTTGAATCCCGAAGTCGTCCATATCAGCATGCGGAACGATAGGAGACTTATCTTTAGCCAGTGATCAGTGTTTAAAAAGTATGCAAAATTGGCGAGCCAGGGCCACAAATCATCAGATTTGGTCACCTGGAGTAAAATATGTGGCCAACTTTGGCCACCAGTTCTTTGCTTTAAATTGTTCTAATTACAACGTTCTGGTTTGAAAACCATACTTGAAAGATTGGAAAAGTATTGAAGGGAGGACTGTTTTATTTATTTTATTTGCATGGTAATTCACTCTAGTTCTTGGCTGATTTCAATATGATAGTGCATTGTTAGGTAACATGCATGTAATCTGTATTTAACGTCAATAAAATAATATATTATGATTATGAGGCCATCAGTGATTACAAATGGCCACCGCAAATTGTTTCCAGTGGCCTCATTGGCCACCAAATGTTAGACAACTTTTTAAACACTGCCAGTGATCTATTAGATGGGTATTAAACAGAATGTCGACATTCAACCACTTATTACTGTCCTTTAGAAAGTGTTCATTGCTTTTGTTTAACCTAGCCAATTTGTCGAAAAGGTGATAATAGTGTAATGTTTATAACAGGTAAAATAAAGTGAACAGTGAAAAAGTGTGACAAAAGCGTTATCATTATAAAAGAAAAAGTAAGCACTTGAAATGAAAACTGGTACAACTTAGCCAAGCCAAATATTGGAAAGGATAGTTCTATTAGATTAACAATCATGTCATGTAATTTTGTAGTAACACTCCTAAATTTTGACACAAACTTCGCAGCTACATCAGACCACCGTTTAGCTCCAAGCCTCCAATCTCTCTAGATACTTTCGTTTTTCGTTTTCGGACGAGTCCTTCACGCCTCATTTAAGCCCCGTTTTCTTTTTAATTCTATACCTTTTGGTTATCCCCCCCCCCCCGACCTTTATAAGCTGACTGCGTCTATCCATCTTGATTTTGTCCTGTCTACGATAGTAGTTTTGTCATGTAAAGACGTTACATTGACGAGATAGTATCGCTTAACACGGAGTATAATGTTTATAACAGGTAAAATAAAGTGAACAGTGAAAAAGTGTGACAAAAAGCATTATCATTATAAAAGAAAAATGAGCACTTGAAATGAAAACAGAAGAAACTTATTCCTTTTTTAGGAATAAACATTTGGTTTCAGGTGTTTTCAGAAACCGTGCCAGTTTTGCAGTCAGGACTAGAAACGACCTCGAGTCATATTTTGGACTTCAAAAATATATTTTGAAAGCTCGTGGAAAGCATGGATTTTGAAGACACTTACTTTCAAGTTTGGATAGACTAGTGAGTATACAAAGGCCATCTCTAGTTACAGAGAGGATTCAAAAACTACGTGAGACTCTGTATAGTGAGTCCGCTTCATCAGACTGGTCCTCGTGATAGGAGCGTTTTGGTCATTCATCTGTGACAATAATCATTAGATACATCCATCGGACTTCACGTTTTCTCGCCTGTTTGAACTCCACTGTTCGTTTGGTAAAAATTCATATCTCCTAGAAAACCACAGGGAAATACTCAGGACTCGTCCGATGGCTTCTTACGTGTGAGTAGCAAGGGTAACATTTTGCCACCTAATTCTTTTAAAACAACCTTATGTTTTTCAGTTTTCGTTTACACATTTATCCATTCACGTAACGTATTCATTGAGAGACTCTGAGAGCTTGGGACAAACTGGTCTACTCGCGAAGGATTCGTAAATGTGCATTGACCTTATTACACTGACTTCACCTTAAGATGATTGTAATTGAATTCGTTGCTTGGTCCATAAGTTATTTTTTTGATTTGGCGGCGGAAAATAAATTGCATTTTCTGCAATAGTATTTCTGTGTTTTGGTTTTCACTTCCTTTAAGTCTTGCCAAATAGTAACCTCGCTTTTAGCTATAATTGTATGTCCCTAATCATTTTATAGATAAGATAATAGAGTTCAGCAATTTGTTTGAATTTCCCCGCAGATGCTGCAGACGATGGCCTTGTTCCTTTTGGTGTAATGCTGCTTTCATTTCTTTGTTTCCTTTCACTTCTTGCAGAACTTGATAGAGACTTCTGGTGTATTAGAATTCCATATCTCTAAAGCAATTCCATATCTACAATAATCGACTAAGTAAAGCATTATTTACTTTTATTAACAATTATTAACAATTCCTTAGTTAGAAATAATACAACTGCACGAAAAGTGTACAATTGATCCTCTATAAAAACATGGTTTTAAAAGGAGCAAATATGAGCAAGAATTACTTGTATTTTCTAAAAGTACAGTATTAAACTTATATACAGAAGGATACTTAATGGAATAACATGCCACTTGCTTTATAACTCTACGAGAGCATGTAATTGAAATTAGATTTTACCTCCTTCTCAGATGACGTAACGTTACAGCAATGCCTGACCAATTTTAGGCACATTTTTGTCTAGTTGATATTCTAAGGAACAAATAAAACATATTTTCTCCCAAAAGAAAAGAGTACGTAGTTTCAAGACACTCATTAACTTTGTGCTCGTTAGGAAGAGGGGGAAAATCCCAACCATCCCCCGCTACAAATCGAACACTGCAATAAAGCTTTTGCTTTCAAATAGGCATGACCTCGATGTTATTTCACAACCTAACTTTTGATGTTTTAGCCAGGTTTTTAGGGAGTGGTTTGAATCAATCAATATTATATTTTGAGAGTCCTTGAGAAGTGAGTTTATGTACTGAATTTTTTGTGTTTTCAGAATATCCTTTCCTGGGGTAGGATTATTTCAACATTTCTGCTCTTGGTTCTTGTGCTCAACGTCCCTAGTCCCGGTCACTCCTGAAAGAAACACGATTCAAACGCAACCGTGTATATAATAAGGAAACAATTAAATACCTGCTATCTCCGCGGGTTTAAATCGGATCACCTGGTCAAACCGCTTCCCAAGCATAGACCCGGTGACCCGTTCCAAAACTTGACCTGAATGACCCGATTGAGCTGGCGATCCGTTTCAGTTCTGGTCGACAGTTCGCGAACCGAAGAAGAGTGAGAGCAGAAACACACAAGCAACGTGCTATAGTGGAGTTTTCGCAACAAAAAAAGAAAGAAAAAAAATCATGTTAAGGTAGGATTGATCTTACATGGTGTACCGTCATTACCTCGACAACAAAATTTCGCCTACAAAATATCGACTTACAATTCAGCGACAGGTAAAAACACCGACAGTACATTTCACCGACGGACAAAAACTTTGACAGCAAATACCTCAACGTCCAACCCCACCAGCAAAAACCTCGACGACAAAACGCTGCCAGCAAAAACCTCGACGGCGAAACCTTACCTTCAAAACCTCACCAGCAAAAACCTCGACAGCACAAACGTCGACGACAAAACCTCGACATCAAAAGTCTCACAGCAAGAACTTCGACACCCCGACAACAAAAACCTCGACTCCAGAAACCTCGATGACGAAGCCTCACAAGCACCAACGTCAACTACAGAAGCTCGACAGCAAAAACCTCGACCACAAAGCATTGCCAGCATAAATTTCAACAACAAAACCTGGCTAGCAAAATCCCGTACGTACAATGCCTCCAATGACAATGTAATTCTATTGAAAGTCTGTAAAGGGTAAAGGGAAAATTTATATCAACAGAGAAAAATCTTGTGTGCTAATTTTTACTCGCTTTCACAAATCCAGTTGGTTGTCTGTTGTAGGGTAAAAGGCAGCGGCAGGTTTTTCATACGCAAACGGTGAAGAAATATATAAATTCTTAAATTGGGTTGCATATGCAGAATAATTCTCAATGGAAAAATCCTTTTTATTCTGTCACATAGATGCTAAAAAAATTAACCGTAAGTTGCCACTGAGAAAGATAGAGATATCAATCAGGAGTAAACGTCACGAAAATTCTAAAGACAATTATTTTTAGGTATATTTCGAAGAAATACTACCTATTACAGTCGTTACCATGTCACGACTTCCGGAAATGTTTCTACATAGTTTTTCATTTCATGGTCCCTAGACCTAAAACCATGGCCAGTTAAAAGTTTATATATATTCATATTTTTGGTGTCACGATAACTGTCGTAATTTTGTTCAGATCTCCTCCAGACTTAGGTACAAAATATATAGGTACAAAATCTCGGTAGAGTTTCTTAATAAGCCTAGGTGACCTAAGGAAGTGGAAATGGGGAGAGGGGACTGAAAACAACAAAAATCGCTGTAACCGTTTTATTAGGTCAAATATTCTATGTGCAGTGTTTCTCCGATCTGCTTCAGTTTTAGGTATAAGGGCACAACTAGATACCTATAGAAACTTACCTCCAAATTTGGCGCAAATAGGTTGAATAGGGGCTGAGAAATAGCTCAGACAATAGACGGATAGCCCTTGACATAATACCAAAAACTTTTAAACACTCCATGCATTTCTTTCGATCGGTTTGAATTTCTGAGAGACAAAACTAGACATCCTTAGAAGACTGTCTACCAAATTTGGTGTAAATCCGTTGAGTAATGACTGAGGGAAGGTCCGGACAACAGGAAAAAAGCGACAACCTTGAAAAATTGCCCAATTTCAGAAATTATGCTTTCCGTTCGGTAGCTACGTTCTAATTAGTTGTCGAACGGGTTACATAAAACGAGTGACACCTTTGCTCAAACTTCGAAATCTATCTCCTCCTGTAGGTCCGGACAAAAGGGATTGTTTACTATTATTGACATTTTTTATTTTAAAATTGCATTTAACGCAAGATAGCCATTTTAGATTTAAATCCGAACGAAACAATAACTAGAAAACATGTTATTGATGCAGAAAGTAAACAGCCACAATTTTGAAATTATATGTTAGATCATGCTGCTTAACGTAAGTCTTAATCCTATATATGACCAATATTTAAGGAGAATTTAATTCAATTCGGATTAAAATTATAGCCGTAATTACATAATATTAATCCGTAAAGCAAACTGACCCAATTTTGAAACTACATGTCAGATCATGATGGGTAACATTAGTCTCAATGGTACTTGCGTACCTAACTAATATTCGAGCCAACTTTGATTTAATTCGGATGGAAAAAGTGTCATTTCACTTTACCTTGTCAGTATTTAATTGAGCGATTGTTAAACTGTTCACGTAAATAATTGTTCACTACGAGCATAACGCATTCACTTTCCCGATCCAGAGGCGAACTAGTAACGTGACCATAAACCACATCCGGTGTTACTAGGCTGCGAATTTCGCCTAAAATGAATGTTTTTCCTGTAGCGGAAGGCATATTTTGGTTCATTTGCAGTGGAAATACACCAGTTTTACTGTGGTTAAAAATATATATTTCATACGTCAGTACATAAAAGCCAATTTTGGGTTAAATGCAATTTTAGAATAAGAAATGTCATTAAAATAATTGTTTTTAGCTCTTTCGTCACGTTTACTCCTGGTTGATACCTCTTTATATTTTAGTGGGTAATTTAGAGTGAAAGAGTTTAAGCATCTATGTGACAGAATAGAAAAGATTTTTCATTGAGTATCCTTCTGCATGTGCAACCCAATTTAAGGATCTATGTATTCCTTCACCGTTTGCGCATGAAAACATGTCGCTGGCTTTTTACCCAACAACAGGCAATCAGTTGGATATGAGAAAGCGAGTAGAAATTAGCTTACAATATTTTTCACTGTTGGGGTAAATTTTCCCTTTACCCTTTACAGAATTGAAATAGAATGGCATTGCCATTGGAGGCATTGTACGTATGGGTTTTTGCTAGCGAGTTTTCGTTGTTGAAATTTATGCAGGCAATGTTTCGTGGTCGAGGTTTCATCGTCAACGTTTGTGCTGGCGAGGTTTTCTCGTCGAGGCTTCTGCTTCCGATGTTTTGAGGTTGAGACTTTTGGTATCAAGATTTTGTCGTCGAGGTTTTTCTTGGCAAGATTTTTTAACGTCGAGGTTTCTGGTGTCCAGGCTCTGACGTCGAGGTTTGTGGTGGTGAGGTTTTGACATCGAGGTTTTTGCTGACGAGGTTTTGACGTCCAGATTTTTGCTGTCCAGATTTTGACATCCTGGTATTTGCTGTCGAGGTGTTTGTCCGTCGGTGAAATGTATTGTCAGTGTTTTTACCTGTCGGTCAATTATCTGTCAATATTTTTGCAAACGAAGTTTTCTTGACGATGTTTTGTCGTGTAATCTTCTTAAATTTGGCCAAATAATGAAGTGAAGGAAGTGAATTTCATCAAGGTCAAAAAATCTGCCACTTTCATGACTTTCAAATAATTTTACAACTTTTGACTTGTGTCTTAATCTTACACTGTTAACCTTTTTTTCGACGATTATTCAATATTTTTCCACTATCCTTAATACTCCAGCCCAGAGGATTCCAAATTGTGGTCAGTGAGAATATTTCTGAGAGTCCGCAGACACTTTTAAGGAAAAACAGGATATAACGTATTTATTTATTTCCTTTTTTATTTTTATTTATTTACCGGCTTTTTATTTGCATTCTAAAAGGAGAAGTATTGTATCCGCACTTATTTCTTTGCTACCAAGTTCTTTCCAATGAAAGCATGAAACCAGCAAAACTCTCTCGAGATATATGCAGACAGACCCCCGGAATTATTTTTTAAAATCCACATTTTGGTGTACTGTTGCGTAGCGAACAAAAGAGTATGTATACAGTCAGTGGTGGCAGTAATGAAAGTGCTGTTCGTGCTTCATATGAAGTACGTCTACTCATCGCTGAAAAGGTGAAGCCACATACTATTTGGGAGGAAATAATAAAACCCGTTGCTCTACTGATAGCCTTAGCAATTCTGGGCGAGATGTTCGACCATAATAACTTGATCGTTGGAATCAATGCAAATAAATAACACTCAGCTATCAAGTCATTTCGGTCGGACCTATAGTAACTCCTTGAGTTCAGCTTCATTATCAGATAAAACAGTAAGAAAAAGAATGGATGAAATAAACGAAAATGTTAAGAAGACATTGATAAACAGAATTAAATATTATACTTTTTTTTTTTTTTGCAATCCAGTTAGATGAAAGCATTGACATTGTGAATAATGAAAATTTAATTGCTTTAATCCGTTATGATTATGAAAATGAATTGTATGAGGATTTTCTCTTTGTGAATATTTACCGTCACATACCGCATCAGCAGAATTGTTCCAGATTGTCAGGTTGACAATGGTATTGTTTGGAATAAATATGTGGGTGTTACAGTGACGGAGTACGATTAATGTGTGGTAGAAAAAGTGGACTGGTTACTATGATAAAAACTGTAGCTCCATTTGTAGGGTGGATTCACACAGAGAGCTATTGGGAGAAAAGAAGATGCTGCCAGAACTCAAGAGTTACCTTGAAGACAGTTGTTCGGGCTATGGATTTTCTTAAATTCCCTTCTGAATTCTCGGTTATTTGGTATAATCTGTAAAGTAATATGAAGTGTCTACAAGTAATTGAAGGGTGTTTTCACAAAACTTGGTAACTGTATTTTTTCGATTTTCTGTTTTTAATATATTCTAATGTTTTTGGTTCAGGAGAATCAGTTTTTGGTTCACCTATTTGATTTTAAGATTCCAATATATAATATTTTATAAGGAAAAATTTCATCGTTACATGGGAGTATTTTAAAAACAGCTCGTTTGAAGGGAACTTCTTTTGTAGATACCGAGTTTTGTGAAAATACTCCCCAATTGTTAATGCACTATGAAGTAAGATGGATTTCCCGAGAAGATATATTAGTCAGATTAATTGAACTAAGGGATAAAGTCAAGCTCTTTTTGGTTGATTCCAACTTCGACCTTTTGCAGCTATTATACCTTGTTGATAGCTTTAGCCATCTGAATACACTAAATTTAAGCCTTCTTGGACCTAGCATCACTATTTTCCAGATTCGAGATAAAACCGAGGTATAGTTTAAAAAACTGAAGTCTTGGATTCAGATATTAGACTTTGAAATCTCAAGCAATTTCCTTCCATGGCAGATTTCGTCCAGATGCCAGGAGAAAATGTTCCAAAGCAGATCATCGACATCATTAAGTCAATTTTTAGCAACTGTACTTGCAGCTAAGGAAGTATTTTCCGGTGACGCATGAAAGTGGCATGTGAATAAGGAATCCATTTGCTAATGGGCTATCAACCGACTTCTCTCTTATGCCACAAGAAGATTCTTTGGCAGAACTTTCAACTGACAGTTCATTAAAATTACAGTTTTCACAATTTAAACTAGCTTACTTTTGGTAATATATGATTAACTATCCTGAATTCTCAAGAAAACCATCTAAGTGCTTAACTATGTTCCTTACTGCTTATCTGTGTGAAATAACATTCTCCCACCAAACGTACGAGAGTTATTAATAAAAGTTGAAGTTGGGAGTGACTTAATATTGAAATTATTAGACATTAAACCCACCATTACAGAGCTAATTGATCAGAAGTGTCTTCATTGTTAATATTAATCTGTGTTTGATGTAATTTATATTATAATTTTGCCGTGTTTGTAGTATACTTATTGTTTGTTTCATTTCAAAACTCAGAGGAGGTCCGTGATTTTGTTTCTCAAGGAGTACTAGGACCGGAAAGTGTGGAAACCACTGCCCTAGTCCGTATCTTAGTTGGAAACCACAGTCCTAGATGGTAGCTACCATCCCCGTCGAATTCACTGGAAAATGTGCTCACCATCGGATGTCATTACTCAGACTACAGATCTGTTTAAGTTAGGGAAACCAATTGAGCTTTGGAATAAAAAGGTAATTAAATAAGTAGAGTAAGAAAACGAGTTTTGAATTTCGATTATTCATGATCTTCAAATTATTTAGAGCAAAAAAAATTGCCTTAGAAAGGAATACTAACCCTAAAAACAGGAAGAACATTATTAATATGTAACTATAAATTTTGGAAAGATTTCCAAGTATATCCACCTGTAATGATATATACTACTTTGTTTTAAAAAATATGAAGAATTTGTAAAAATATAGATGCCCTGTTGGTAATATGGTTAGCATAGTTGTCTTCTCTGCGTGCGATTCCGGAATCAAATCGGTGAGTGTTAATTAAAAGCAGTGGTTCAGAATCCACTTTACCACACACTGTAGGTCCCATCCTTAATAGTTTACAAGCTCGTTTAGGATGACGATACACACAGAACAGTCTATTATATTTTCCTTTTATGAAAACTTTGTTATTATGTTACGGTAATACTATCTGAATATAACTTTTTCTCTTAGTAACACCATGAAGTGTTGAAAGGTCACATTACATTGTGCTTTATTGACGGTGGGACGGAGGAAACGCTGTATAAAACTCATCATATAAAGCTATGAAGCAGAAGTAAACAATAGGAAGCTTTCACGAAATTTTAGATTAGTGTCTCTCTCTCATTCTCTTTCCTAAATGTCAATCGTATAGGGAAAAGATATACCCGCAGTTTCCCTTTGAAATAAATCTTAAAATTATTCAATCGTGTAGTAACTTTTTCCAGTTCACTAAACCAGAACTTCACATATTTTTAATGACATTTCAATGAACTTAACAAATCTCCAATATTTCCTCGCCCATATTCTTCTTATAAATCAATAGAGACTGGTAAATACTAGGTAAAACCGGATGATTACAAACTTCCGTCATAAAATTGAAAGGCTTGTATACCACAAAATAGATTTGAAGAAACAAGAGTTTGAAAGGTATTAGTTTTCGAAAAAATTGAATCTGAAGTTTGTGGGAACCAAAAATATATTTCGAACTGATAGCGATCATTTGAACTCATTCTGAACCGTTCTTTTTCGAACCTGACTCAGTACTTTCAAGAAAATTGAATATTGAACTATCCTGTACTAGTGTTTTAATTTTAATAGAATGTTGGTTACCAAAGAATGTTGGTTTTCAAAATGCTTAGCTTAAATAATTATAATAGCAGAGTCTTTCAATACTAGCTAACCATATTTTGATTGCCACTTGCAACAAATACACCAAGAACTTAATTTGTCTTTCGTTATTTGACTTTAACGTTCTCAAATTTTGACATCTTCAAACTACAAACGTACTTCTATGCGTACCTTCCTACACAAATATTACGATGACATCTTTTACAAGGAACAGTTCCCATAAGAGGGAGCCAGATTTTGATTAAACTTGGAGTACGATACCTGCTCTAATCCTTTTTGATGCTATACATAGAATTGTGATTCCTGAAATCGTTCTGCAGTGAATTGAATGTATATCAGTGACTGAAAACGCAATATGTTATTTCTGGGATCACAGCTTTATTTAAGTAAAACGATGATTATATTAAATTTAATAGCCAGATCTATACACAAGAAGGGGTAAAAAAATAGTCCATGAGTTCTAGTTCTAGCCCAGTAATGGTCGTGGTTTTCGGAACACAGTGCGAAGGCAAGCAGAATCTACTCCTGTTACGAGACATATTGATTCAGATTCTCCAGGATTTCTTCAGTTTCACCAGCATGGACGGGTATGGTAACTAGACTAGACAAACACTTTTGTCGCTACCTTGCGTACTCCAGGAAGAGTTCACACCTGGGGACATCATCCGCCAAACTAATACCGACGTTAGGCAATAGCTGCTTGTCTGGTCCGTAAGTCTAAAAATTAATAAAACTTTCATCGCTGCTGGAGCATTTGTATCCAATCTCGGTAGGTAGCTTCTATAATGTCAATACCGTTGCAGTTTTTCTCTAAACCTTCAGTTTGTAGGTAAATAAAGTGATCATATTTAATTAAGTGTTCCCTTTCCGTTTGCTATCAGCCGTGCTTCGGAAGTTTGTTGTTACTATTTAGAAGCACATGAGCTTCTGTGTGTGTGTGTGTGTGTTTTCAGTGTTTTGATTCCATAATAGCAGCTTTTGATAAATGTCTCCCATGTAATTGTTTCTTTACAGATGCAAATTATGTAATCAAATAACTATTGTTACTAATCCCATTGTTTATATTATTATTGTTAAGAGAAGGGTTTTGGAGAAATGAACTGAAATGCTGATTCCACAATACATTGGACCTCTAAAGAACAGGATCTGATGTTCAAATTATGCGAACCATTTGCACGTACGCTTCTGCACTGGATAAGCTGTTTATTTTAACTTCGACTCCCAACAGAGCTGTATCGACATTACAGATTCCGCACAAAGCTGCAATTAACACCCCTCCGTTGGTTCTAATTGACCCAGAGCATAGCATCGGAACACCTCCAATACAAATCAATACCTACTGGACTGCATTTGCTATCATCCTCTCTAACCCTCTGTTGACTATAACTGTTTCCCTTGTGTGTAAGAGGTCACAGGAGTGACTCCCATGTGGTGTGACTTCCGGTGTTTCCGGATTTCTCGTCTCGAATCTCTGTCATAAATGATACCATAAAGTTAATTTCAGTAATAATAGTGGTCATAATTAAATATTCGAGCTTCTTGTAATTAAATTTACTATTTTAAAAGCAAAATAAGCTTACTTCAAAAATAATAATCTTGTTTTACATTTCTGACACTAATTCTTTCCTAGTTCCATGCTCAAGGAGTAAGCAATGCTTACAAAAAGAGAGACCAGCTTTTCTGAATGTTATTTTTTAACAATTCTTTCCTACTTATCTTTCCTCCAACTGAACTTAGTTGTCTTTTATTTCATTATTATAACGATCGTTACTAAATCGTATCGAAAGTTGTATTGAAATCTAGTACGCTTATACCTTTCTGCCTTAAACCCGACGATGTGTTTCTCTATAACGAGGCTAGCGTCTCAACGAAAACAGACAAAGGAAACTGGTTTAAGATTTGTATTAGCAGCTTCAATTAACTCTGCCGTTTCTAATCTGATGAGGCTACAACCCTTCAGTTCCTGTATTTTTTCACTATATGCACTCAGTCTCTGCACGGTAGGTAGTACCTGAATGAAAGCAGGTGGATTGAAACTGACTTCAGATTTGAGTTTAGCAATCTTGCTTTTAGTCGGCATTTATCTATCTGTTCGTTCCTAGAACTTTCCGCGTGTTATTTACATGCTATATACGTATTCTCATCGGATTATTACCCACATTTCTTTATTTCCTCTACGTATACTAATGTACAATTTGTATCAGAAACTTTTCAGTGTTTATTTTATTCTATGCAGTATTTTGAAGGGTCCGCACTAACCTCATACCATAAAGTTACATGTGTTTGTTCATTGTTCAGTACTATTTCTTAATTACTTTTTGTAGGGGAAGGGGTTGTTGTACCTTGTGCCTGTTTTTAAACTTGTAAATATAACTGACATGCTAACGTTATCATGGTGACATTTTGGCATTCAATTAATACTTCAATGCCTTATGAACATATGCAATCGGATACTTACTTAATTCTCTTAATAACTGCACTGATGATAAAAGTGAATGTTACATAGTAGCACATGTCGCAATATGTTCATGTACCTGATAGCAGTGGCACTGATTTCAGGTAATTTAAAGTCAGATTAATTTACATTAGAAATAGTATCACAAAGATTAGAGCTTATATTAGGAACATTATTTATTCCTATTTTTGTCTTTGTACACACCAATAATCATTATTACACTCTTTTCTTTAGTTCACAGTGGTTCCTGAAATCTTCCAAAGTTAATTTAACTCATTTCCCATCTCATACAATGATGAAATTTTGCACAGTAACGTAAATCCGGTGACAACACAATATTCCATTGTTACTTTCATATATTTCTATATATTTATATAATTTAAAAGCATATTTAATATTTTTTTTATTTATGCAAAAATACTAGCCAAAAACGATTAGGTGTTTGACTGATTGCAAAACACTTTAGGATTTGGGTAAAGAAATAATAAAATAACTTTCTAAAGACATACTTTTCGTAAACAATTCATACTAAAAAGTAATAGAAAAATGTTCATGCATGACATTTAAAGAGAAAAAAGCATTAGGCGCACCAATTGAAGAAATTATAAATTGACTCTATATGAGAAAACTTCCATGCCTTTCTTTTTAGTCATGCATAAACAATATTTTTTTCTCTTTTTAATAAAAATTGTTTAAGAAAAGTATGTCTTAAAAAACTGTTTTATGTTTTTTAGTCTATATCACATATAGGGCGTCGCTGTCATTGATACCTCTGCTAATGGGCAAGAGATACTTTGTGTTAAGTATGTAATTTACTAGTTTTCCTCATATACAGAAATTAGCGTAAATTACGCCTTAACGTGTCTTTTCGGATCCGCAATGGACCGTTCGATCGAATCCTGCTGCCAATCGTCCTGACTGACATTTTCCTTTAGATTCCTTCAGTTTCACCAGACAAACGTCAGAATGGTGCCTTAACTAAGGTAGCGGCCGCTACCTTCCATACTTTATCCTGGTCTTTTCCAACGATGGATTTGAAGACCTTAAATTTTTTTAAAAATATCTTAACGTGTCTTTTATGACAGAATAAACAGTTTCTCCCTAACTTGAATTTTATTATCTTCAGGAGATGAATATTATCGGAGATGGTGGCATAAATTCAAAACATTGAACTTGCTAGTTCTTAGGGGCAACGTATTGGCGAGTGGACCGATATACTAAATAACAGATACCGGTACATAGCACGGTTCAATTCTGTAAATCTACGTTTCTTTTATCCTACATAAAAAGAAGTGGCAAAAAGGATGAATCAATAAATGCCAAATAGCGAGGAAAAAATATTATGACTTTACCATTCTTTAATTTACTTTGAAGTGCTTTTGTATGTCCTTATATGATATAACTGTAAATCCCTGAAGTTCAGGCATTTATTTTACTTGAAATAGGCAGGTAAAAAGGCATTTATTATTACTGAAATAGGCACTTTAAAAGGCATTATATATTTTTTTAAATATGACTTACCCTCATTTCACTTACTATGGTATATTAAGTATATCATTCTGCATTACATCATGATGTTCTTGTTAATTGCACATCACCCTGTTTTTTTTTTTTTTTCTAAGTTTTCAACATATTACCTTCTGTTTTTGACCACTATTCTCACTTTTGAAAATGATGTCTCAATATCCACAGAAGAAAGAGGAGCATACATAAAAGAAAATATTATTGACGGGTTGATATCAACGACAATTTCATTTTTATCTTTAAGTACACTGCATATGTTTTTAATTTACACCCATTACTGATCCTCATTTGCACCCATTACTGATTTACATTTGTTCTGACACTTTCAACAGTTTGTTTATTGTTTCTCACACAATATCCATTGTTGCCACCAATTTCTCTGCTTTCTTGTCAAGTTTTATTATTGCTCCTGACAACGTGCGCGTAGTATGCGTGAGCTGTCAGGTCATCAGTCAGTGACAGTTCCTAACTCCATGAATTTTACCAGAAATTCAGAAAATACTAAAACAGTGAAGGGTGACAGTAAATAGAAGTAAATGGGCAATACAAGAAGTCAGCGTAAATACTTAAAGAATCACCTCCTAATCACAATTTTCTCCTTCTGAATTCACGGCTAGGTGACAGCTAAAGACGACAAATGCTATATTTTTGTTTGTGTTTAATGCCATTTAAAACAAAATGCTAAAATACATTAAAAGGCAGAAAAAGGCATTATATGTGTTCAGAAATAAGAAACAGAAGGTAAAATAGGCAAAATGGAAAACCTCTTTAAACTCTCCCACGATGAGTAAAAAGGTTACCTATTATTTATATGCTGATAATTCGCATAGAAAACGAAAAGGCATTTTGCCAAACTTCCGGGTTCTATATATGTCTTGTGTGCTTTGTGTTTTGTAATTGTAATTTTTAGATTTTTTAAACTTTATAAATGTATTTAGAAAATTTAAGTGTTTTGTATTGTGATTGCAATTGTTATTTTTTTTATTTTTTTAGATTTTTGCTTCTTAAAAACTTTATAAAGGTATTTAGGAAATTTTAGAGTTTGTAATTGCCAAAACTGTAAATATATCACGAAACTGCAATGTGCCATTTGTGATGTTAGAAAAAGTAGAATCCAAAAATGGCTGAAACTAGGATTCTTCTTAAAGCTGCATAAAAGCAGTGAACGAAATGTAATAACAATATTGTAAATAATAAAATTGAAAAATAGTTTGTATTACCTTCTTGTTCAGTGTAATTAACATATTTTCAACAAGTAGCCTACAGTAATTTAATTTAAATTGCTCATTGTATTTAATGAAATAGTTTTATTGTTATAATATTATTGAAACGTATTTTGCAAATAACCTCATTACCAGAGTTAAATAATTATTTTGTTATTATTATTAACGGCTAGAAGACGGAGGAGAGTCATTTGTCATCATGTGAGTGTAGGAAGGGGAAAAGGATGGAAGTGGTGAGGGCGAAGGGGCGGGGGCGCTGGAAGTAATGAGTCTAGGGCGCTGGCAGTCATGGACCTATTGCCTAGACGTTTAAATCCGGCCCTGGCTTCAGCAACAAGTGCTGGGAACACTTATACAATCGCTACATCTGTCTGTCGACAACTTTCAACTCAGGAACTTCCACGGCTACGAAACTTGTTTAGGTGTCGTTGGAAAGATATCATCGAGACGAGTTTAAACTTTAAACCCGTATAGATTATTCAGATTGGATCAGTGAATCTGGAGATAGGGGGGAATCACCTACACTTACTCACTTTCAACAAAGGAGGTTCTAGGACTACGAAGGTGATTGAGCTGTCATTGGGAAGGTATCAACGAGACAAGTTCAAATCCGTTTAGATAATCCAGATTGGATGAGGTCCAGATATATGGGATGCCCATTTTGACCCAGTAACTTTCAACTCAGGAACTACTAGAGCAACGGAAGTGGTTGATGTGTCGTTGCAAAGGTATCACAAGACGAGTGAGACCCATATAGATTTCTAGATTGGATGAATGGGTCTCGAGATATGAGAGTATCCATTTCTTCCTAGTAACTTCCAACTCAGGAGCTACTAGGGCTACAGAGATGTTTGTGGTTGAGATGTCGTTAAAAAGTTCTCGGTGAGACAAGTTCGAGCCTGCATAAATAATCTGAATCGGACGCCCGTTGTTGAAGTCTGGAGATAGTATATGTGGACAGTCCTGCGACTGAGCTCCGACTTACCTGTTTCCTTATACGTAGAAAAACAGTAAAAAAGAACATTAGATAGTCTCCATCTCTTCTAAGATATCGGTTAGTGTTGTAAAAATCTTTTCATCTTTTTTAAATAAATAAATAAATGGTGTAAGAAAAGAATTTAGACAGTTTTCCTTCTTGACGATCTTTATGAGATCAGTCTAGTAGAGGTTGATATAAATGGAGGAGTGTCAACAGAAGCACAGTAAAGCTACCAGCAGAGAGAAACCATGGAGATGAAAAATTGGAGTAGTAAATTTCTGAATTTATCCGCTCCGGAATCAATATCCAACACATTTATATTATTTTTGAAATACCACATGAAATATTTTAGTACTGATAACTCGACTTCCTATATGACTTAAAGGCATGATTTAAAATACAATATAACATTTTAAGTAAATTTATTAGAAAGAAAGTAATTGTCACAAGACTCCTTCTAGTATGAATCCTCATATAAAGCTTTTAGACTCGATCGAGACGACAGTCTCGAAAGACAGGTCTCGGTTTCGTCTCGAGGAATAAGTATCTGTTGTGGTCTTGTCTCGAGTATGTATAGACGCATGGTGTTTCGGTCCCGTCTCGATTCCTAGACTTTAGTGCCGGTCTTGGTATCGAATTCGAGACGAGATCGAGACCAGTCTCGTACTTAGTACCATGCCTTCTCTAGAGGAAAGTTTCTTCTTTGGATTGTCAAAATCAATGACTTGCAGAACTCTTTTTCACCACAGCTGACAATTGTGAGTCTATAGAACCACATATCTTCAATGTTTATCATTATTGTTCTTTATGCTAAACTCTAAAACAAGAAAAAGTGCTTCGCTCTTATAATGTCGGCAGGTGGCACATGGTGCATGATGTTGTTGTGGTACAAGGTACACCACCATCTGTTTATTAATAAATATGGATAATTACATGTTGCAGAGTTACGTGACATCATAGATTCAAGCTTATTCTACTCATACTATAATAAGGAATCGTATGGTTGTCGTTAGGAAAATCTGCTCGTACTAGTTAATACTAAGTGACAAACTCAGTTCATCGCGCACAGTTTTAATTTGCACTTACAAATCAAATTTTTCCCTTTCATAAATACAATTCCCCTTCAAGGGACAAGAAACTCACACTGATGCTACTATGCTTCATGAAGGCAGTAACAATTTTGGGAGGACTCGTTAAGTATCACCACACTTTTGATATTCGAGGTGTCACAAGGTACTGGCAACAAGGAACAACACTCTTCCTTACACATTTTTTTCTTCGTAAGATATCATAATGATCTAGCTCGCTAACTGAAGTGAAATTCTTCAATATACAATGAAAAACGTGACGGATTTGATATGTTCTTTGTAGCTTATTTGGTTAAAGCAAGAGTCTATGACTGAGACTATCTGTGTTCTATCATCGCTCTCATCAACTATTGTTCCTTCATTTCTACGCAAGCATCACCTTTCACTAATGCATTGAAACTTGGTTGAAAATAGTGGAGTAGATAGACTTTAAAAATAATATTCTATAAATTTTATATATATTCTGTTCTTGGAGTGCTAAGTAGAAAAAGTAATTACTTTATTCACGGAACTTTCACAACTAAGTTAGGTCAATGGGTCAGTGATATAACAAAAACCGCCTAGTTGGCAGCGCGCTCGACTTCAGTGCAAGCGGTCGCGGGTTCGACGCCCGGTGGGGGCTCAATATTTCGGTGTTGACCCAGCATCGTAAGGACAATTGGGGAGCTACTTGAATAAAATAATTAGCGAATTGTGGTCACGTAAGTCAGACACACGGCTACGAAAAGTCGTTACGCTGACCCTTTAACCCTATACTTGAATGAATGTAATACAGCCGTTTGACAGACCTTTAAGGGGCTGTCTCGCCATCCACTTTAGTTTTAGATTATATGTATATTCTATAAATATAATATAGAATTGAATACAAAAATGATTTTAAAAGGTGTTAAAGCAGTGAGCAAAGTATAGAAGTGATAAATATTTAATTCAGTTCAGGTGCTAAAGACAATTTAGACTGAAGAAAATGCACGCGTATGCTGGTTTCAAAATATCAAATTTTGTGCTGTTACATGAAGTTTCGTGTAATAATTGCTTTCCCATCCTTTTTCAGATTCTGGGACGATAAAAGCTGCAAGCAAGAAACAAAGGCGCCAAACGATGAACAAATACAATAGTTTATTTCGTACAAAATATCTTGAATCAAATATGTAAAGTACAGCATGGACAGAAAAAAGGCAGAGATTAAATTATTTTATTACTGGTAAGTAGGTTTATACTTTAGTTTCTTAAATAAAAACTTAACAGGCATACCCAAAATATTTTAATATTTCTCTTCATTTATCTGTTATTTTATGTGAAAAACAGTGTAAAACAATGAAAGGAAACAAGATGTTGAGTCGAGGAGTGTGTGAGTGGATAACATGATTGGCTAAGAGATAACAAATTACTTAAGTAGTAAAACAAATATGCAATGTAATCGCCTCGTTAAAGATATCGTGCAGCGAATTTGAGTAATGAATACTTTCAGAATAATAGCCTTTATGATTTACTTCCTAACACAGTCTTCTGTGTTCACTTATAGACAAATATGATCGTTCAGTGAAAGGTGGAAAATAAAGATGGTGTGCGTTCTTTCCCCCTTTCTTTCCGGTCGTTAATTTTTAACAAGGATTTACTATAAATTTCAGGAACACTTGGCAGCTCCTAACTTTTAAGTACCATAGAGACACATATGTCTCCGTAGATAAAAACACTTAAATTAATTTTAAAGTTTGTGGTCCTTAATTAAATTTTATCAATAGGTCTAATTAATAACAAAATACTATAAGCTTACGATGCTATGTTAGAGTGACATTTTTGTTTAACCTATCATAATTTGAAAAGAAAGAAAGATTATAAGATTAGTTTTCGCCTGTCTGTTCGTCGGACATTCTGTCCTTTTTTATATCTTTGCACTGCTTATCCCTTTGCATTAGCCAAAGTTAACAAAAGTAATATCTCAACTGACGTAACGCGATACTCTGTGGTTTAGTAATGACGTCAGTCGTGTATAGATTTGTCAGTCGTGTCGTGAATGGCTACTTTGACAAATGGTTTTTGTCTATTGTACTGGAAACAATGATATGATTCTGTACGTTATTGTATTGTTTTTTCTATTCTAGTTCAGTTGATATTGTTGACAGCTGTTTAACACATTGATGCAGAAATAATAATAATCTGGAAATTAAGATTTCGTTATATGGAATCGAGATATTCAGTTTTACGAGGTATTTCAGCTTGGACAACAAGGATCATGAAGACGGTAGTTCTTCGAGTGATGCTCACAAACGGGTCTGTTAGGGGCACTCACATATATACAGCGAATTTCGGATCTAGCTAACTATAAACCCGATTTTAATGCTTGAACTTCCATTTGAAAGTTCTTTGCCATACTAAGACCCAAAAAGAAGGATCGGTAGGACTTCCCTGGGCCCCCTAGGGTGTTTAAAAAAATATATCAAAATTTCACTTTTCTGAAGATAGCACTGACCCCAGACCATATATACGACTGAAACATGAGGAATCGTAAGCTTCAATACCTTTCAAACGGTGTATCACACGTCAAAATCGGTGAAGGAGTTCAAAAGTTTTGACTTTTTTAGCCGAATCACAGAATTTTCACAAATGATCGAAAAGTGTCTGTCTGTGTTTTTGCTTTAGCCCAAATGTTTGGTACCAGGGAGGTTTGGGAGTCAATTGCGGGCCCCAACAAGTTGGAGTAAAAAATGCTTATTTTTTATGGGAGTTACGGAGCCTACCATGGTCCAAAATCGACCTTTTGTATGAAGATTATGCAATTTTTTAATAGGCAGCCTTACAAAATAAGTGATATCAGTATAAAAGCCCCTTCGGGGTAAAGGGAAGAGTGACGCAAGAATTATACTCACAAAAGAAGTTATATCCATTTTGCGAATGATTTTCTTTGTGTCGCTATGGAAAAAGGGAGGGTAATTTTATTGCAAAGGAAACACTTCCGCCATAGTGACACAAAGAAAATCACTTCTTTTGTGAGTAGAATTCTTGCATCACTCTCCCCTTTACCCCGGAGGGTTTTTTATATTGATCAAGCCTGTACAGCTATGTATGTTAATTGTTCTCTGTTGGCCAAATACATTATGAGTAATTTCATATATGATTATGCGAAGCAATTCTCGACATTGAAATCCTACTACTCTCAGACACTAATCAGCTTAGGTACTACAGAAGCATTGTCAATACTAATAAAGTTTTCTGAATAAATCAATCAAGATTTTCTCAATCACTTAAAGGTAATCATACATCATATTGCATAGGGAAGGATTTTATATACTTCCCCGATACTCAAGTGATTAGGTTGGATTGTGTAAGACTATTTAACTCTCTTTAGATGACTACGCAAACACATCAGATTACAACACCAACTAGAGAGAAAGTTACGTTTATCGTCTCGTAATTAAAGGGTCCTTGATTCAATCTCCAATGGAAGACTGTTTTGCAATTCAGTTAAAACCATTGAAATTTTTCTTATAACAAACATACACTGTAAAAAGTGGAAACACGAAAAGGATTGAAGTTACTCCGTTTTACGGAGAAATTAAAGTCGAAAATTAGCGTTTTATTGTATTTACTCTTAAACGTGGATATAGTGTAAGCCTTTTAGTGGAAAGATTGGTAAAATTAACTCCATTTTAAAGTTAAACGTTTTCTTTGTAATAGCTTAACGTTAACTGAAAATAGGTTGAAACTGGCCAAAGTGATTTGTCGGTGAACGTTCAACTTATTTTACGCTTAAAATTCGGTCATTTTCTAATCGAAGTGTAAGCTAAACAGGCAATTTTGAGGTTACGTACTTTTGTGGATGAAGGTTGGATATTCTAGCAGCAACAGGAGTAACGTTACTTGCTTGTCACTGAAGGCCCCATCATTTTGAGTGTCTATATTGCCTTTACACCGTGAACAGTAAACAGTTCACTAGTGGACCGAGAACGGCAAGGATTGGCGGAAAGAAAATGTAAGTTAGGTATAAATCTTTACACTGTAGCAAACGTATCTCTTCT